>PISX010000568.1:0-152430 GCA_004024625.1 Mellivora capensis
TGTCTGTATTGATTAGGTCCCTAGCCTTTGGTACTGTCTCTTGTTCTTTTTTTTGTGGTGAGTTTTTCCGCCTTGTCATTTTTTCCAGATAAGATTATATGAAGGAGCAAATAAAATACTAAAAGGGTGGCAAAGACCCTAGGAAAATGCCCTTTAAAGAAAAAATTGAATTAACTGCAAGTCTAAAGAATCATGGGGATAAAGCCATGAATTCCGCACATTGCTTTCTCCTCCTCTGGAATTCCGCTGCTCTCCTTGTTAAGTCAACTTGGTCTTGGCTGGATTTCTTTTGATCTTCTGGGGGAGGGGCCTGTTGTAGTGATTCTCAAGTGTCTTTGCCTGAGGCAGAGCCGCACCGCCCTTACCAGGGGCCGGACTGAGTAATCCGCTTGGTTTCGCTTTCGGGAGCTTTTGTTCCCTGAGCGCTTTCCGTAGAGTCCGGAGGACGGGAATGAAAATGGCGGCCTCCTAGTCTCTGGCCCAGAAGAGCTGAGATTCGGGGCTCCACTCCTCAGAGAAAAGCCCCAGCCCACTCATGTCTTCCTCGCCTCTGGCCGCGCTCCCAGCTCACCCAGCCTGCGACCGGTTCACGGTAACCCTGAGCTGAGAGCTCACTCCTAGGCTCTGTCTCTGTGGCCGGCTTCCCGCTCCGATACCTGCTAGCTCTGCGACACTCAGACACCCTTCTGTGACCCTGTGGGACCTGGGGCCACGCTGACCCCGCGTGGGCTTCACCCTGGTTTAGCCTCTGGAGCGATGTCCCTCCGTGGAGCAGACTTTTAAAAGTCCCGATTTAGTGCTCCGTGGCTCCGCCGCTTGCAGGGAGCCGGCCCCTCCCCCGCGGTCTATCCTCCCGTCGCTTTCGATTCACGTCTCCGCTGGTCCTACCTTTCAGAAAGTGGTCGATTTCCTGTTTCCAGAATTGCTGTTCTTCCTCTCTTCGATCTCCTGTTGGATTTGTAGGTGTTCGCAATGTTTTGATAAGCTATCTAGCTGATCTCCTGCTACCTGATGTCGTCTCAGCTGCTACTTCTCCGCCATCTTGCCCAGAGATAGACTTTAGATGCCATATTTTTGCAACAACAGGATGGATTCCTCTATATAGAAATTCTTCTATATTTGAGATTCTCCTGAATTAGCAAGATCAGTATTTTTCCCGTGGCTCATTTTTAAGGCCAAAAAAATTGGAATGGGAGGAAAATAATGTTTCTATCATTGGGGAGTGAGCAAGTAAAAATGTTACATTTTCTGTGACAGTCCCATTAATTTTCCAAAAAGGTTAGCTATTATAAAGTAAATTTTAATGCCATACATCTTTGTGAATTTTTTCATGTAGATTACTTCATTATTAAGAATATGTATATATCTATCTATCTATATATATATGGTATGTGTAGTGTGTGTGTGTGCATATATATATATATGTGTGTGTGTGTGTGTGTGTGTATTCCAATTCTTTACTCAGACATATCACTGGAAAGAAAAAGTTATAAAAGATATTTAATAATTTAATGAAGATATAAAAGTTTTTAATTTACCTGGTTGAAAGAAAAACTACTAATTTTTAAACCACTCCTTTTCTTTAAGATTTATTTATTTATATGAGACACAGAGAAAGAGCATGGGGCAGGGGCAGAGGGAAAGAATCTCAAGTATAATCCCTGCTGAGCAGTGACCCCCAACAAGGGTCTTGATCTCAAGACCCATGAGTTCATGACTTAGCCAAAACCAAAAGTCAGAGGATCAACTGACTGAGCCCCCAAGTGCTCTTTAAACCACTCTTCTATTCGTTTTTGTATTTTGCTCCACTTAAATACAAATGTTATGATTTTGCCTGTCCAACACCAATGTCTTCTTTCTTCTGGTAACAGAACAAATAATATCTTGTAATTTTCTGCATTAAATCTATTTCAGATGTCTTAAAGGGGACAACCCTTTCCACAGTTACTTAATTCAGATCTTGTCATGAGATTACCCACGACCAAGTCAGCCTTACTGGCTCAAAAATGGTCTCATTATTTAAGCTCATTCTTTAAAATATATGAGGCTTCCTTTAGACTAGTTCATCCACTCTCAAAGCTGGTAGATCAGTAACTCAAGACTATATTTCATTAGCTTCTTTCTTTTCTAGATCTACTCAAAATAAATACTGTACTTTATCATTATGAATGCAATTGATTTATTGATTGCAAATCCATAATTTAACACAAGGAGGAATGAAAATAGTCACGTTGCTTTGTTCATTGACCATTAAAAGGCTCTATAATAAAAATAGTATATGTTAATATCCTAAAATATCCTAAACCCAAATATTCAAAATTATTTGTACTTGTCCTTTTCCAAATGAGATCATAGAATTAACCTTTATAAGAAATCCTGAAGTATAAGTTGTTTTCTCTACCATCCAAGGTTGAGGTCCCCAGTGAGGACACAAATGTGTCAGGGCTCTCAGCACTTCACAATACAAGGTCTGACAAGCACAAGTCATTCTTCAGAGAACACAAACTAAAAAGAGTTAGAGTATTTACAGCAAGCCCAAGTTATGAGACTCACCCACTATTTATCCTTCGTACTTTCGACTTAAATGCAAGCAGTCCTTAGGTGGAGGAAGTTCCAATTGTTTTTCTAGAAAAAATTTTTAGACATGGCCATCTTACTCACTATTTCTAATCTTTTGTAAGGAAAAAGCTAATGTCCTTTTCTCTTTGACTGATGACCTCTATACTCGGGAAGATACATCATCAAAATACATAGCCCTACTATTAAAATTGGTTAAAGTGAAAAGAAAAGTTGACATCAAACATAAAACCATTGTGATATACTCTTGAAATGGAAATATCAGGAATCATTGAACTCATCCCAATTACTGCTGAATCCAGAATGGCCTGCCTTTCTTTTGCCATTAGTGGCCAAGCTGAAATGGCCAGATGTCTCCACTTGATGGCTCAAACCTTGCTTTTTAACGGGCTGGCTCTGAATCCACTTAATTTTGTCATATTACAGTACATTCTGATGCTATTTCTCATCACTTCTCTCTCTCAGTGGCTTTTCCTGCTTCCTGGGCCTGGCCTCTTCATCCACTGATGCTGTACATGCATATAGGTTCATCAAATCCCCATCAACTGCAGGGCAGGCCAATCTGGCACCTGAAGAGTGTGTTCAGATGCTAAACCCTGAAGGTTGAAACCTTTTATTTAGTGCCAGATCTCTTATTAAGCCAACCACTTTGTTCCAAAATATATCTACCCAGGGCACAGAAAGCTGGTTGTGAGGAATCCACATGATATTTTTGCATGATACTGAATTTTCTGCAGTTTTGTTTTGCCTTTTATAATCAGTCTTTTTCCATGTGCCTACAACTGTTAACCTTCCCATTAAAGATTTAACTTTGTCATAAATTAGGGATATTTATATTGACAGGAATGAGAAAGAACGAAAAACTAAATGACAAAGGAGTTTGCAAAAATGTTTCCTTGAATGTAAAATTAGGGCACTATCTGAGGTTTAATGGAGAGTATTCTGTTGGGATTGTTTTTATTTTCATTTGTATTTTATTTGGGAATATCAACATACAGGGAAAAATTAACAACCGCTATCTACTGTGCATTTAAAACCTTGGTTGACGCTGTGGGTGACATAAAATATATGTAAAATAGACATTGTGTAATAGCTCATAGTCTGCTTTTAAAAACTGTGCCAAAATTTGAGAATAGTAAAAGAATGTTAGTACAATTCAACTTTGCATAATGCAAACTAAATATACTACATTTGCTTAGAAGAAGGATACCAGAGATTACTACAGAAGTCCCAAAGATTGCATGATGGTACTTGAAAGCATCTTGAGTTATTGATAGAATTTGGAAAGGTATAGGATGGAGGGAAGAAGATTCCATAATGAATTTGGCCTTGTGATACAGTAAGCAGAAAACTTAATTGAACCTGTCCAGATTTCTGACCTATAGAACTTGAAAATAGTAAGTAGATGTTGTTTTCTGCCTTTACAGTTGAGATGATTTGGTATAGTTCAATGGAAAACTAATACACAAACAACAATGTCATTATGAGTTCATTAGACACATGATATAATACATGAAGTTATTTTCATTAAAATGGTTGGTATCATTTGAAGAAATACTACTGTGTGAATTCTTGATGTCACACATAGAGATAAGTAAGTTGTTCTTCATTTCCATAAGCAAGGAGTGATACTGTGACACACTCAAAAAAGTCCCTTGGACTTTGTATCATCAATACTGTAATACAAGAACTGAAAATATTTGGATCCAAGCCACTGGTTATAAATTCCCCTTTGTATGTCTGAACTTTTTCATGTCACTTAAATATTCCTTTTCTCCTTTAAACAATACTGTTTTCTGTTGCTTACAGCAGACAAACCATAGTATGATAGTGAGTTTCTCATAGGAAATGAATATTTTGAAATTTAATCCTAGTCACTTAAATCACATAAAGCAAGCTACCATAGAAATCATCAGATTTGATCCTTATTGTGTATGGCTTGGAGGACATTAAAAGAGGTGAGTAGAAATGAAAAGGAAACTGAAACATAGGAAAAAATCAAGACAACCTTGGGTATGGTGAAGCCTTTTTAGATAAACACCAAAGACATGGTTCATGGAAAAAAAAAATTTATAAACTGGACTTCATTAAAATAAAAATTTATGTTCTGTGAAAGCATCAAGAGAACTAGAACTAGAACTAGAACACAAGCCATAGCCTGGGAGAAAATATTGGCAAAAGAGATCTGATAGGGTGCCAGGGTGGCTCAGTTGTCAAGCATCTGCCTTTAGCTCAGGTCATGATCCAGGGAGACCCTAGGATTGAGCCTCACATGGGGTTCTTTGCTCAGTGAGAAGCCTACTTCTCCCTCTCCTGATGCCCCTGCTGTTTTCTCTCTCTCTCTCTCTCTGTCAAATAAATAAATAAAATCTTTAAAAAAAAAGACATCTGATAAAGGATTGTTATCTAACATAAACAAAGTACTCTTAAAACTTAACAATAGGAAAACAAATAATGTGATTAAAAATGGGCCAAGGACTTTAACAGATCCCTCATCAAAGAAGATAGAGAAGTGGCAAGTAAACATTCTCCACATTTTATGTTATTGGGGGAAATGAACAATAAAACAGCAGTGAAAAATATTTACACACATATTAGGATGGCTAAAATCTGGAAGCAGAGAACACCAATGCTGACAAAGAGGAAGAGCTACAGGAACTCTCATTCATGGCTGGTGGAAATACAAAATGGCAGCCATTTTAGAAGACAGGTTGGTGGTTTGTTACAAAACTAAATATACTCTTATCATAAAATCCAGCAATCATGCTCCGTGATATTTGCCGAAAGGAATTGAAAATTATGTCCACACAGAAACCTGCACATGGATATTGATAGCAGCTTTATTTACAATAGCAAAACTTGGAAGCAACCAGATTGTCTTTCAATAAGTGAATGGATAAACTGGGTTATATCCAGACAATGGAATATTTTTCAGTGCTAAAATACAGTCCAATCCAATCCAATCAATCAATCAACCAATCAGCTACCAAGCCCTGAAAACTCATGGAGAAAATTTAAGTGCATATTACTATGAGAAAAAAGCCAACCTGAGAAGTCTACTGACTATACGATCCCAACTACATAAAATTTGGAAAAGGTAAGACTATGCATACAATAAAAAGATCTGTGATTTCCAGGGATGGAGAGGAGAGATGAGTAGGCTGAGCACACAGGATTTTTAAGGTAGTGAAAATACTTTGATATTCTAACAATGAATCATTATACTTTTGTCAACCTAATGAAAAGTAGGCCAATAAGAGTAAGTTCTACGATAAAGTATGGACTTTGAGTGATTATGATGTATCAATGTAGGTTCATCCTTGGTAAGAAATGTGACATTCTGGTGAGCAGTGTTAGTAATGGGGGAGGTTATGTGTTGTAGGGGTAGGAGATATATATAGGAAATTTTTACCTTGATCTCAATTTTGTGTGAACTTAAAATTGCTCTAAAATAATCTGAAAAAAAGAAAATGCATTTTTAAAAAGATTTTATTTATTTATTTGAGAGAGAGAGCATTAGAAGGGGGAGAAGTAGAGGGATAAGCAGACTTCCTATTGAGCACGGAACCAGACACAGAGCTCAATCCCATGACCATGAGATCACAACCGGAGCCAAAGTCAGATGTTTAACCCACTGCGCCACTCAGGAGCCCCAAGAAAATGCATTTCCGGATGTGGAAAATAAATTGTGTTGCCCATTTTCATATAATGTTTGGGTGCCAGTGTCTGCATTGAAGAGTACATACTCACTCAGAGTACTTTTTTAATTGGTTAGAGTTTGTGCCCTCCTTGTAAGTTTCATTATTTCCAGTTATCCAGATAATTCATGGCGTTTTCATTAAAGATAAAAAAACTGAGATTAAGTAGCTAGAGCTCTCTTCTTCTGATTCCTAGACTATTAGCACAGTTTAAGATAAAATTCTAATGAACTATAAAAAAATATTTGAGAAAGTCCTTTTCTTTCATGGATCTTACTCAGTCATAGAAATTGTTTGGTATTCTCATTCTGAATGCAATATTGATAAATTTCCATTCACTGATATGAAGTGAAGGAAATGATGTGTTTCTAACTTTTGATGTGTGTGCCACTGTGAATGTTCCAGAGTCAAAATCTCTTTAATCATTGAGGATTTGCAAAAAGACCCATTAGAAATATCACTGTCTCTCATAGGACAAGCCCAGAGTTCCTAATTTAGTATAAATTAACTTTATAAATCTGGTAGATTTCCTTGTCTAGGGAATCTACAAATCCCATGCCCACATAATTCATCTTTCCTGACTGTTCTTAAAAGAGGAGATAAGGTTACTCATGATTTGGGCAGCATTATTGTCCATGCTTGCTGATTATATATCCTAAACATCTTCATTTGGACTGTAGCTTATTTCATTTCATTTCATTTCATTTCATTTCATTTCATTTCATTTCATTTCATTTCATTCATCACTAAGTTTATTATACCAGTAAATTCCTGCATACTGGTCTATGAAGAGCTAACTGTTGCAATCCTTAAGAGTAAACAAGAATCTCTATGTTGTTCTACTCCCCTAAAATCTTTCATGAAACTACAGTGATTCCATTTGCCCAATACTTAACAGGAATAGAGCCGTGAAAAAGGTGTAAATTTACGAACATCTACTACTAATTCTAATTGTTATTGCTTTTCTAGATCTTTCAGTATGCACTGAGCATGTAATCCAAAGGATTTCTATGCTCAAATGCTGTCCTTAAGTAAAAACTAAAAGTTACAAACATTTAGAAAACAATATCAGTTCTATGTATTTAGGATAATAAATACCCCACATTTTGGTATAATGGGAGTCTATTGAACTCATAACCAGAAAATGCTGGGCTTGAATTCCAACTTCCTCATTTAACTATGTGATTTTGAACTAGATTATTTTTTTAAAGACATCTTTATTTATTTATCTGAGAAAGAGTGAAAGTGAAAGAGATCACAGGGAGAGGGAGAAGCAAACTCAACCCTGAGCAGGGATCCAAATGACGGGTTCCATCCCAGCACCCTGAGATCCATGACCTGAGCTGAAGGCAGATGCTTAACTGAGTCACCCACACGCCCCTTGAACTAGATTCTTAAGCATTCTGAACTTCAGTTTCCCGATGCATAAATGTGGCTACTAAAAATTCATGCTTTTTATTAGGATAAACACTACTTATGTGTATTCATTTGACTTTTTAGGCAGGATTTAATCTCAGTACTGGCCTCAGTAGAGTCATATATTCTAGATTCTCATCCCTCCTGTCTTCTTCTGCTGCAGAGGAGAGTGGCTGTCTTATAATGCTCAAGGTCCATCCAAGCATGATGACTAATTTTAGAAAGAAAGTTAACTGAAAAAGGTATTATAAAAGTAATAACAATTGTATCTGGAATCTTATAGTCAAGTACCAATAATCTTGGATTTGTTGTTAATCTTTCTGGAAATCATCTTCCTTGTTTTACAGAGATAAAATGTGGTGATGAATACAAAATCTATTTGAAAAGCAAAAGCCCAATATAAATTTAAAGACCTAATTTTAGTGGTGATATTATTACCTGTTTTTCTTATATTCCTCAGCTGTAATTCTATCACATACAACTTCTAGGTTTTATTAAGCTAAGTCATTAGTAACTGCTGTCCAATATTCCTGTCCTCCAGTAATTCATTTTTTTTCCATAAAGGAAGAGTGAGTGAGAAGTGGCTGTCCAGATAGGGGCTATAGCTCTGAGGCTTAGCTCCCTTGCATCTGGATAGTTCTATGGTAATAGTTCCTGCTCATGTAATATAAACGGAAATAATGTGGTTGCTTCTAGGCCAAGAGTTGAGAAACATTTCCCTAATAAATAATATAGCCAGGCAACAAATGTGTATCCCTTGCATTAACCAAAAAATGACACAAATGATATGCAACTATTCGCATGAAAAGATCTAAGAAGAAATCTATCTTTTTTGTTAGGCCACAGGGTAACTTTGTCTAAAAAGGGCATCATGGAGTCTTCTCCAATGAAGGATGAACAGGACTTGCCTAAGGGAAGGGCAGATGAGGCATGGGAAAGTGTGAGCTGATGGGGCGAGGAGGTATTTGCAAAAGAGCTTTGAGGCATGATGGGGGCTGGCAAGGCTGATTAGCAAAGAAGGGTCAATCCACCTAGAAGGGAAAGCAGGAAGTAGGAAAGAGGTAAGTTGTAACAATGTGGTAATAACAAGTAAGCTAACCACTTCATTATTATTTCCTTCTGCAAAGTAAAGCTAATATGCCCTCCTAGAGCATTCCTTTGCTTCTTTTTTTTTTCTTTCCTGCAATTAAAAAAAAAGAAAGAAAGAAAGAAAGAAAGAAACTTGTACAGGGTGCCTGGGTAGCTCAGTTGGTTAAGCATCTGCCTTCAGTTCAGTTCACGATCCCAGGGTCCTACGATCGAGCCCCATAACCAGGCTCCCTGCTCAGTGGGAAGCCTGCTTCTTCTCCCTCTCCTGCTTCTGCTCCCCTAGTTTGTGTTCTCTCTCTGTGTGTCAAATAAACAAATAAAATCTTAAAAAAAAAAGAAACTTGTAGAAAAATGTGAGTTTGCATAAGTACACATACATGTATACACACATGCATATGTAAATGTGAATCTTGAAAGTAAACTAATATGAAAAATTTCTGAATTGAAACACTAGTTTTATAAAAAGCTCATCATAAACAATGTTAAATTTGTAACAAGAGAATCCCATCAACAATGATTGAGAGAAAGAGAAGCCCATCATTTTCTTCCAGTAAAGATAAGAATTTATTAGTCTTTGTATTACATATAAACAAAATTATTTAGGGGAAAAACACAATTGGACATTTTCATTGAAACCTATGGGATCATTCTGGAACACTAGTGGCAGTTTTGTTTTCCAGTCAACAGTCACTTTATTTCAAATGAACATGGTTCCCATTTTCAAACGCCAGATGATTTGGACACATCTTTATCTCCTAGCTCAGTCACATGGAAAAATGTTAAAATAAAACCTGCTCCATTTTTGGACTGCCGAGGCAGTGTTGAGATTGTTGTCAACACAAAAGAAACACTTCTTTATACACTGAGAGGACTATTTATTCTTCCTATGACAGAATAAGCGTAGTGGGGATTGCTCTCTTTCCCCGTTAGTCTCCAAGCCCCTCCACCAGTATCTGGTTTGCTAAATTAATGTGCTCTGCTCCCCTTTAATTCTCATGTGATTATTTATTCTCTAGCCCACTAGATTTTATTTTACAAAATAATTGTTTCAAAGTAGGTATCTTATTTCCATTACAGAAATGAAGCAATCAAATTTCAAGGGATCCAATTATGTCAGAACAGGAATAACAGCAACAACGATAAGAATAGTTTAAGTTGAGGGACAGCTGGGTGGCTCAGTCTGACAAGCATCTGCCTTGGGCTGAGGTCATGGTCCAGGGGTCCTGGGATCCAGCCTCTTATCAGGCTCCCTGCTCCGTAGGGATCCTGCTTCTCCCTCTCCCTCTGCTGCTCCCCCTCCTTGTGCTCTCTGTCAAATAAATAAAAGAAATCTTTAAAAATAAAATACTTTAAATCAGACACTTCATGCCAGACAGTGAATGAGCACTCACGTGGGTTAGCTCATTTCATCTTTATACCAACAACCCTATGAAGTATATACTATGCTCCCATTTAAAGACCGGAAACTGAGGCACAGCAGACTGAAGAACCTTGCCCAGAGTCAAGCCCTATGGGAGCCCAGGCAGTGTGTCTCGAAAGCCTGTGAGTGAGTGCTCCCACCCCTTCACTCATGGAGAAGAACCCTCTCCTTTTGCAGAAGAGCGACCATGTAGGGAAGAGAGCCGCATCTCACTGGGAAGGGTGTTGGATTCTCCAACATCATTATCCTTCCTCGTCGCGCTGCAACAAAAAATAGAAGCACTGGCACGAAAGTGCTGGCCTGTTTTTAAATCCCAAAAGGCAGATGGTTATTTTTAATACCCTGACCTAATTGCTTGTAGTGCTCCAAGGTCAGCATAAAACTCTGGAGAGAGCACAAGTATCTGCGAAGTTTATGTCGGGCGGAGAGAGAACAGAATCTTCAACAGCCTTTCTTGGTTTGAGTCTTAATTGCTCACTCGGAGCCATCACGGGCTATCAGAGTAGACTGACAGTCTGTGGTAAGGGACGAGGGGGATAAGGGTGATGATGGCAGAAGAAAGGGACTGGGTTGCTATACAAATACACCACTTGTCTTTTCAGAAGGACGTGGGCACTTAGAGTCAGCATTTGTTCCACAAGAGCCCCTGCAGAAATCTCCGAGCGGTGTTCTGTATTATTTCTAGAGTGTTAAAATGTGATAATAACATGTAATTTGGATTATGTCAGTAAGGTCATGTCATAAATTACTATATCCTATTGTACTGGGAATTGGGGATGCAGAACAAGTTGCATGAGTTTAACAGGAAACTGCTGGCGATCTTTTCAAGCACAGTTCAGCGCTGCGAAGGAGGGGAGCTTGAGTCCATCTTCCTACCCAGGGCAGGGAATTACTGCTTTCATTGCAATGGAGACACAATACCTCACAGGCAAAATACGTCAACCGCTAGAACAATGGCAGACAGCTATATTTAGTCATATTTTATAAATTATATATATTTTTATATTTTGTCTCATTAAGTATGACCTTTTAATTTCTTTAGAATCCTGAAAGACAATATAATGTGGACATTCTACCTCTGTTATCACATTAAGCAAATAAAACTATAGAACTGAATTGACTCTTGTAATTATGATAATTTTGGACAAACCATTGGGCTCTACAACTTGGAGTCACTTGGAGTGACAGAAACCCTTCTCCATGAATGACATCTCCCCAGAAATGAGTTTCAGGATCAGATCTCAGGTGCATTCTTGTTTGTTTGCTGTGTAGCTGATGGTTATTCTAGGACACAGACTGGAAAGGAAAGGGAGGGAATAAAATGATGGAGTGAGGAGAGGAGTCACATTTATCTAATTTCATATTTAACAACATCAGCAGAATCCTCCTGGGAGTTTGGGAGCATTAGCAGTGGGTGACATCCCAGAGTGAGAATTAGAAGATTATTTCTGAGAAAGCATTGAGATGTGGTTTACAGCAGAGGTCAGCAAACATGTTTTGTCAGTTGCCAGAGAGAATGTTCCACATTGTGGGGCGTACCCTTTCTGTTGTAGCTGGTCGACTCTGCCACAGATAGCACATGAGTGAATGGAAATGGCTGTGTTCCAATAAAACATTATTTATATAAACAGGCAGCAGGCTAGATCTGATCCTCAGGACGTAGCATACCAACCGTGGTTTAGAGTCTGAAGACAGGCTTGAGTGTTGATGTGACCAAGGCTGGCACTGCATGAAAGTCAACGTGGGAGGAAGCTTCAGGGACAGAGCCCATGTTGGGATCAACTTAGAAGCTGGGCTGTAGGCTAGTGACACGAAGAAGACAAATATCTGCATATGTATAAACTAGCTACAAGGGATGGCCGTTCCAATGATACGGGCAAATAATGGGAAAAAATGTGAGATGTGCCATGTACACAGCATTAAATTATGAGATGTTATACCTGAATTTCATATTCAGGTACTTAAGGCCAATTCCCCAATGAGAAGCTGGATGAACACCTGCTCCAACACCTCTGCTGGTAACTACTTATGCGATACATGTATTCCAGCAGCAGACATTATTCTACGAGATTCCACTTACAGCTGATTCATAGCTGTAACTCTTGGTAACTGACTTTCTCTATTGAGCCAGAATTTGTTTCCATATGACTGTTACCCAATCAACCTATTCCACATTAATAGTCTTTCAAATGTCTGAAAGACATTGCCATGCACATTTTCCCTGGGTTTCTCTCCTTCGGCCAACTAGTTCTCCCTCCCTTCCTTTGGGATGAATAGAATGGAAGGGAGATACATACCCATGATTTTCAGGATGCCTACAACATACACATATACCACACACACACACATGCACACACATACACAGCCCTACAATAAATTCCTGTGGGCCTCTACTAGGAATCTCTATTTTGCTCATAATAATTAATACACAACCATACATGATATGTGTTAATCAATTCTTTAAATACATAACTAATGTTCTTTCCTTTGCAATGTAACTTGGCCTCCTGATCAAATATGGCCTTTTATCAGAACAAAGAAATGCCTAGGCAAGCATAATGTATGGCAGGAGGAGCAGTCTGGGTTGAGGGGAGAAGTCAGAGGACTTCATGTGGTTATTTCCTAATCTAAACTAAATAGCTCCTAGATGGTGCCATATATATGGCAGGGGCTCAGGACACACATTGATGATTAAATAATTAGTTAATTAATAATGATATATTTAATAGCTTTAATATATGCTGACATCTCCACTTACTGACACAGATCACCAGAACTCCTGCCCACATTGCAGAACCTCTCCAGTCGACCTGGATCTTGATTAAATAGATACGTTGGGGGAAGGCATATATTTGATTGTGAATTATCCCATGTATGCATAGTTCATATTAATTTTAAAAGACAAAAACATTTTTTGAGTTTTTCAAAATCGTTATATTCTTGTAAGTTTCTATGTCATAATCTTATAAATTCTCTGGTTCTTTGCATTTGCTCATTTAGAAACAACAGAAGCCTTTTCATGGTATCTCTTGTCCATTAACAACTCACTGGCATCCTGTTTACTTTTCAGAGCCTTGATGCTATTTGACTTCCTCCTCAAGGCCTTGTTTGGCATGTTCCATCAGAATTAATTGTTCCTTCCTCAGCACTCCCATGGCAAAACTTGTATTTAGCAAATTAATTTTCTCATGGTTTACTTAGTTATTTATGTGCATATGTCCCCCGTAAGGCTTTAAGTTCTCAGTAGCAGTGACTATGTCTAAAGCATCTTTGAACATTCCCTGGGCCTGATTCAGAACCTTGTAAAAGTAGGTGCTCAAGCCATGTTCATTGGAATCAAATTGTCTCCTGACATATGGTTTCAGCAATATGACATCCCATGTTTGATTGCAGACATCTCGGCCATACAAAGTGTTGTACAGGATGTATTTTTCAAAATTAAGGCTAATTAAAATTAATTTTCTTCTGAGAGTCATTTTAGAATTTCACGAGAGCCTGCATGATAATTAGGGACACTCAGGAGTGTCACCAAAGCTGGAGTGGGAGTCACTGTTCCATCAAACAGGACCCCCTGAAGTTGCTCTCAGGAGGCTATTAATTTCACTGACTGCAAAATGTGTCAAGGTTTATTAAGTAAAAATCTCATAAAGGTTTGCAAATAAAGTAGCGCTTATGCAATATAGATAGTATGTGGTTCAGTTCCCTTAAGCAGAGGAGAATTAATAAACAAAGTAGAGCAGCAGCATGTTTATTCTCAGGAGTGTCCTTCAAGGATGGTGATGGGAATAAAGAGCACTTAATTCTTGCATTTAAGAGAAATCCAGCATGAAGTGTATGTGAGAGTGCAGTCGGTTTGAATCTTTTGGACCTGTAATGAAATAAGAAAGATGGCTCTGTGTCCACACATAAATTATACAGCAATCAATATTTTAATTTTAACTCTCCTGAAATATACTTTTTCTCCTTATTATCCTTCATTTCCAATATAGTCGGAGGGTTACGCAAATCAGCTGGAAGATGAAAGAGTGAATACCTCAAGGACCAGAGCCCTTTCCTTGAATCAAGGAGCCCTTGGAGGGAAGCCCTGGCGAGCAGAGGTCTTGAATTACCCAGGGTCGGAGCTATTATGGTATGGAGAGAGGTAAAGGATAACACTTCATTAAAGCTAAAAGGTGAAAAGCTGTGGATTTAATTGAATTAAATGACAGCACACATAGACAGAGTGAGAAAGCTTTCCCATAGAATCGGTGCTCTCTGGAGGGAGGGAGTTTAATTCTTACTGTCATCAGGCCAATGGAAAGTGTGGCCCAAGTTAATTTCATTTCTCTCTGGGGAACAAACGTATCTGGGCCGTGATGGGCATATGGATTATGAAAGGATTAGTGGTGGCTTTCTGAGATGCATATGCACTTAGGAGATGGGCCGCCCTCGTACCAGCTCACAAGCATGAACTTCGCTGGCAGAGCCTGAAATAGCCCAAAGAATGTACCAGAATAATGAGAGCCACTGCTGTTTTATTCAAGTGTTTGAACGTCTGCTCCCCCAGTCATGCCATAGACTGGACATAGGTTGGCAGCATAGATGGTCCAGCAGCTATCACCCCAGGGGGGCTGGACAAGGAAGATTTTAGTGAGTCTAGTCTAAGGAGCAGAGAGAGTATATATGAGCCAAGAAAGGGCAAATTAATTCCATGAAGTTTAGCGCAAAACTTAGTTTCAGAGGCTTAATTTTAGCTTGAAATATAACTAAGAGCAGGGAACAGCAAAAGCACCTTTAGAAATGAGAATTATTTACCCTAAGTCAAGAATCCAATAGTGTTTTAAAAGCCTAAAGTGGCTCCTGAGAGGCTCAGTAGGTTAAAGCCTCTGCCTTCAGCTCGGGTCATGATCCCGGGGTCCTGGGATCTAGCCCCGCATCAGGCTCTCTGCTCGGCAGGGAGCCTGCTTCCTCCTCTCTCTCTGCCTGCCTCTCTGCCAACTTGTGATCTCTGTCAAGTAAATAAATAAAATTTTTTAAAAGCCATTAAATTATACATTATCACTCTGTCTTCTAAAAAGAAAACATAAAACAAAACAATTCTTCCCATGATAAAAAGACTTCTATTATTTGGCCAAACTTTTTCTAATTTGATGGCGCACTTCCTCATTTCAAATACAGGTATCCCCTGCTTTTCAAAAGTTTGTGTTATGCTCTTTTGCTTTTTATAAAAGACCTACGTTAGTATCTGTTTTCAATATCAGAAACACATCCAATAAGGGCTATCACCTTTACAAAAAAAAAAGGTGAAAAATAAAAAGATCTTGAACTTTTCTGCATCAGATAGAGGCAGAAGGCTCCTGGAGCAGTGAGTTTGCCCCCCCCACCCCTCAGCTCCTTCCCCATGAACTACACTCAGCATCTCAACCTACAAGCTGCCAGAACTATGAGCATCTGGACTTTGTCTGGATTTACTTTGTGTATCCATTAGCAAGTTGTGCCCTAAGGCATCAGAAAAGTCCTAGACAGGTTATTTTTTGGGTCTAGGTGGGGATGCTAATTTTTTTTTGCCGTATATATTAATGGTAATTGCTTCTTTGTTTCTATACCATTTGGCTTAGGAAAAATTTCAAAGGAACACTCTACTTTTGGATAGTGGGAGAAACCCTATGAACATAATACAATATTTTATATTTTAAACTATCTCAATAGCATTCAAGTCCCAACATGCTATGAATGCCTAATACACTTTAAACCAATTAATTTGGCATAAATGAAAAAATTAGACACATCAAGAAAATTTAAAAGGTGCTAATTAGTTCCCACTATGTTTGGAGAGGAGAAAGTGGGAATCTTGAAATAAACTTATTGATACAAATGAGAGCTTTACTATCTCCCCTTTGAATAGATAGAATTCCAAATTGAATGAAATTAGGAAATTAATAATTTCTTCAAATTGTAGCTATGTTTTCTTAAGTGTTTATTATATTATTTCCTCCTTTATTATTTACTCCTAGGTGTTACTATTTTTATTTACTACTAGGTGTAGCTAAAAGAGAGATATCTGAAATATGTCAAGATCATAAAGCTAAGCCAGACTTTTCAATGATCATTATCATCATCTTTATCATATAATCAAGTGTCTATCTTCATTCCTTGAAAATGATAAAATGCCTTTCCTATATGTAACATTGTCCCAATATGTTGTGCACATTAAATGTATATATAAACATGGAATTTTTAAGAAAATGAGAATAAAATTTCATAAATAATAATTTAAATACTTTTACTTCATACATTAATGATTCAAATCATATCAATAACATTCTCTGAAAAGAACAATATGATTAAATATACTTCATTAATTTTGAAAAAGAAAATTTAATGATCTGATCGAAACAAGTTAACATCTAAAGGTGGGTTAGTATCGATATTTAGTTTTAATATCTACATTACTTAGCTGTTTTGTTTTTTGATTAGTGTAATTCCTTCTTTCTTTCCTGATGTCCTTGTTCTTGTAAATTTTATGAATTAGAAATTTTATATATATATGTGTGTGTGTGTGTGTGCATATAAAACCTTAAACTAATGGCTTCAAACCTATCAAAGTTTCCCATTTAGTAGATTTTCAAGCAGTTTAGATAAGGTGGATAGTTTTAAAATGTGCAGGTGTATAGAGACATACTTTGCCATATCATGATCAATAAACCTCTGGATATCAATAAAATTCTTTCACAGCCATTTCCTCTCTGTGTAAAGTATTGAAATATTCTAAATGATGTTATAGTTCTTGTTTTGTAACATCATCACTTTGACTATATCTTATGCAGATTTATACTTTATTTTAATATTTTTGTCAGGCTTTGGTATATTTCCTGTGAGGGCCTCACAAAATATATTAAGGGATGTTCCTAATTTTTCTATCTTATGAAAGAGTTTGGAAAGATTGGTATTTCTTCTATAAAAGTAAGCCATTGAGGGCATTACACTAAGTGAAATAAGTCAGCCAGAAAAGAAATACGGGGTCATATTACTTATATGTGAAATTTAAATAAAACAAAGTCATAGAAGCAAAGATTGGAACAGTGGTTAGCAGGGGCTGGGAAGCTGGGAGAAAGGGGAAATGTTGGTCAAAGATTACAAGCTTCAGTTATAAGTTGAAAGAAATTCTGGGCATCTAATGTACAGCATAGTGATTATAATTAATAATACTGAGGTAATATACTGGAAATTTGCTAAGAGTGTAGATTGTCAATGCTATACATTACAAAAAAGAAATGGTAGTTAGGTGACATGATGTAAGTATTAGCCACTGCTGTGGTGGTAATTATTTTGCAATTTAAAAAATGACAGAATGGGGGTGCCTGGGTGGCTCAGTGGGTTAAGCCTCTGCCTTCGGCTCAGGTCATGATCTCAGGATCCTGGGATTGAGCCCCGCATCGGGCTCTCTGCTCAGCGGAGAGCCTGCTTCCCTCTCTCTCTGCCTGCCTCTCTGCCTACTTGTGATCTCCCTCTCTGTCAAATAAATAAATAAAATCTTAAAAAAAAAAAAAAGACAAAATGAGCCTGGACTTTCCTTTGGGTAAGGATTTTTATTCAAATTCAACTTGTTGAATATAATAAACATATTGAAGAAAATATTTTATTAATTGTGTCTTATGTTAATTTTGGTAAGTTGTATGTTTGAAAGAATTTGTAATTCATTTAAATTGTTGGCATTAAGTTGTTCCTGAAAACGTGTTTGCGTGTTTATGTTTACAACATAAATTACAATGTATAGTTTTAAAAATATCTTTATTATGTGTAAAGCTATTTCAATTTTCTTCCTGGTGTTGGTGATATGTGTTTTCTTTTTTCTTTTTCTTTTTTTCTAATCAGCCTTGCTAAGAACTTATTACTATTATTAGTATTTTCTAAAACCAACTTTTGACTGTTAGTTTTATGTTTGCTTTCTTTTTTCCTTAATTTCTGCACTTTTTTTCTTCTTCTTCTTTGCTTTGGGTTTATTTTGCTGGTTTTTTTTTTCTATTTCCCAAAGAAAGGTATTTAGACCAGGTATTTCTAAATTTACTTATTTTTTTCATACATGTATACACAGAGATAAATTTCTTTTGTATGCAATGATTTAGTTATTCTCTTTTTAAATATTTTAAATATTTTATTTATTTGACAGAGAGAGAGATCACAAGTAGGCAGAGAGAGAGAGGAAAGTAGGCTCCCTGCTGAGCAGACAGCCTGATGTGGGGCTCGATCCCAGGACCCTGGGATCATGACCAGAGCTGAAAGCAGAGGCTTTAATCCACTGAGCCACCCAGGTGCCCCAAATTTAGTTATATCTTATATTTATATTTGGTTGAGTTAAAGTTCATTAACTCTGTCTTCTGCAGTCTTCAGTCTACTAGTAAACATAAATGAGGGGCTCTCTCCTCATTTATCGGTCTCTCTCCTCAGCGGGGAACCTGCTACCCCTCCCACCCCACCTGCCTCTCTGCCTACTTGTGATCTCTGTCTGTCAAATAAATAAATAAAATCTTTAAAAAAATAAATATAAATGAAATTTTCACTTCACGTGTTTTAGTTTTTAGATCTCAAATATCCATTATCCTTTTTTAAGAATGTACCTTTCTTTCTGAGTTTCTCAGTCATTTTGCCCTTTATGACCTTATTTTCCTTTAATCCTGGGCATATGTTTATTATAACCTCTTTAAAATCCTTAACTGCTAATTCCAATACCTGGTCATTTTGTTTCTCCTGGCTGCTCTTCTTCATGGTGTTGGGTCATATTTTCTGGTCTTTTCACATGGCTAGTAATTGTTTAAATGTTATGTTGCACACTGGTTATGGTAAGTGTAGGTATTCTCTGTCTCCCTGTTTCTCTCTCTCTATATATATACAACATATTAATTATATATTATATTAATATATAGTAACATACATATTAATTCAGTGATTTTTTTGTTTGGAAGGCATCAAATTACTTTAGGTATACCATACTTTTTTCCCTCTTTCCTAAAACAAACAAACAAAAAACTTATTCTATAAGATCTATTTTCATTTTGAAGGTAGACCTATGTGATAGCTCCTCCTCTGTTTTTTGATCTTCTTTCTGAAGTGTGGACATCCTGTGATTTCAGTTGAATGCTCAGCGAGATGAGCCAACAGCTGGGGTGACTGTGGGCTCACCACACGTGCTTCTCTTAATTATCGCAATCCTGAACCACCTAGGGTTCAACATTTGTAAAGAATCAACATATATGTCGTTTCCACTTTGATTCTTTTTGGAAACAAATGCAGGATTAGTTACTTTGTCATGGCCAGAAGTGGGAGGGTTCTGCAAAAATCCATTAAGTAATTTGTTCATATTTTGAGGTAGTGTTTCCTATAAAGCCATGCAATCCTTCTTTGTGGAATTTCTTTGCAAGACAAACCATCTGACATACAGGAAAAGAGAGAATAGTTGTCAATCATTTGTAAAATGTTAGTAAAGCTTAAATTCTTTCTAATGTTAGATATGCAGTAAATATGAAAATCAGTTCTAATATTTTCCTTCCACAACCCAATGTACTGCATGCTGTGAGAGCACTCTACTCGGGAAGTCATTAGATGAAGGGATAATCCACTTTCATTTGCTGTGAATAAATTCAACCTCAGAATTTCAGATATGGATGTGGGTATCTCTAATGCCAATGACTTCATTAGCTGTTTTTGTTACAATTTCATTACTTCCTAAGTCTTTATTGTTTCTCATTTCCTATTTAATAAGTTATCATGTTTCCCCATTATAAAACTTTCTTTAAATAAAAAAGTTAAATTTAAAATATAAAGTGTCATATGTTTGTTAAAGTAATTTTTGGAAGCATTTACTTTTTAAAAACAAATAATACTTTAAAATAGAATTTAAATTTCCAAATGTGACATTATGTATGGAGGTCCTTTGAATCTTTCAAATGTCCTTCCAAACTGATCGACAAGTCATCTTCTTAAAAAATAAGAATTCTTGGGGCACCTGGGTGGCTCAGTCAGTTAAGCATCCCACTATTGATCTTAGCTCAGGTCTTGATCTCAGGATCATGAGCTCAAGCCCTATGTTGGGCTCTATACCCAGCATGGGCCTACTTAAAAATAAAATTAAAAAAATAAGAATTCCAGGGCACCTGGGTGGCTCAGTTGGTTGGTTGTCTGTCCTGGGATCTGGGATCCAGCCCCACATGAGGCCTCTCTGCAGGGAGCCTGCTTCTCCCTTTCACTCTGCGAGCCACTCCCCTTGCTCGTGCATCTGCTTGTTATCTCCCTGTCAAATAAATAAACAAAATCTTTAAAAAAATAAGAATTATGTAAGTGCAAGAGAAATTTACTGAGTGCTTCTTTTTCTGGAAAATATCCAAGCCCTTAAGCCCTATGGTTTAAAGAAATAAAATCTGGCATACATTTTTACAATATATAGTGCATCCTGTCCAAGGTAGATTGGAAGAGACATAAGGACCTGTTGCAAACTTGGTTGGTCTTCATCTTTACCCTGTGATTAAGATGAGGGGGAAAAAAATAATTTCTCTCTAACCCTGGTTCTATCTGGTGGCTATATACGTCTCTGTGTTTTCTTGTACGTGAATCTAATTTTAGGAAGGTATCTACAGAGAAAGAGGGAAACAAAAAATTATAGAATTAATAAAAAAGAGCTTTAAGAATAAGCATTATAATTTTATCATGTGAGTTCATTCCTAAAAACTAATGTTTCTCCAAATTTTTATTTTGTAAAACTTTCTGATAGTCTATTAGTAAATTATTTTTACTGCTCCCAAAGCTTCCTTTCAGTTTTGTTCCTTTTAATTATAAACAAAAGAATTCATGATTCATTTCATTATGCCTTAAATTTTTGTACATTAGAATCAGCAGTTTTATGAACTCACTGTCACTTTCTTTTAGCTTCCATTAGATAAAAGTAACACCCAAATCTATAAATGAAATAGTATTTTTTGAACTACTATAAAAGGGGAGGGGGGAAAAAAGCCTGTCATTGATTCCATTGATTTAAATTTTCGATCATGTATTATACCCGTTAAAATAACACCCAATTTTGAGTCAATAAATTCTTTCCTCTTCAAGACTTGTTAAAAAGTCACATTCTCAATGATTTCCCACTCTCTTCTTATATACACATAATATACCTTAATTTTTTCTTAAAAATAGAAAATGAATTGCATTCTTACTTTAATATTAAGCCAATTTAAAATCAATTAACATTTTTAATTTTTTAGGCTCTAATCAGAGAACTGTATCTGAATATGATCTCCTTGTCCTTGATAAAAATATGAATAATAAAGGTAACAATTTACTCCGAATTCTGACATGTTTCATTCCCAGAGGTTTTAATTGCTATCAATAAGTATATAATATTCTTATTCTTTAACTATATTTAAATATGTATTTATGAATATAGATATATGAAATATATATTATTGGTTGGCATGTGATTTGCATTATTCCTCTAATATATTTATAATTCTAAAGCTTGTTGAAGAGTATGGATGCTACAGCCCATGTACATGGGTTTGAATTTCAGTTCTATAACCTAATAGCTATGTTATCTTGTTGTGACATACATAGCAGGCATGTTACACAGGCTTTTTTACCTCCATTTCCTTGCTTGCGTAATGGGATAAAAATAATAACTCTATGGTTGATTTTGGAGAGAATTAAATTAGTTAAATAGAGGTACTATGTGCACATAATACTGTTTAGTTTAAAAATTCTTTTAAAATCTTTTATTACATTATTTTACTTAAATTTAAATACTTTTAAATTTTTTCATGTAAGACTATAAATATAAAGTACCTTATTATTCTTAATTAACACATGGTATGTCGTAATTATGGATATACCATAAATTATTTGGCTAGTCCCCAATTAATGAATTTCTAAAATACTTCCCATATTCTATCATTATTAATATTATTAGTATTATTATTTTGTTTATTTATTTGAGAGAGAGAGAGAGGGTGGGTGCATATGAGGGAGGGAGGGGCAGAGAGAGAGGGAGAGAGAGATTCTCCAGCAGGCTCCACACAGCACAGAGCCCGATGTGGGGCTCGATTTCATGACCCTGAGATCACGACCTGAGCTGAAAGCAGAGTCGATAGCTTAACCAACTGAGCTACCAGGCACCTTCCAGTATTGTATGATGATAGACAATGCATTACTGACATTATGTCTCATTGTTTAAATACTTTTTCTGCGGTGTAGATACAAAATGAGTAGAGATGCTGTATATTACAGTATGCACATCCCAAATTTTAATAGATTATACTCAAATTATTGTTATAGATGTAAGAGAGTATTCCTTTTCTCTACAATCATCAATACTTGATATAAACTTTAATTTTTGGCAATCTCACGAGTTTTGATTTGTTGTTTTAATTTGTATCTTTAATTAATAATGAATTTTATGTTGTATTCTAATTTTTTATTTGTGTGTATGACATGTGCCCCTATTCCTGCCAATTTAACAATGGGATGTTTAGTTAATCTTATTATTATGTAGGTTTTACTTATATATTTTAGAAAACAATCTTCTACCTGCTATGTGTGTTGCAAATCTTAGGTTCACAGTCTACTTCTTAATATTTAAGCTGATGATACTTTTAAATAGAAGTTACAATATTGATGCAGATAACACCTATTAATTTTAATGTGTGTGTATTATGAGTGTGTGTACTTACATGCATACACATACACATGAATATACATAATTTTTATAATGTTTGAGTTATTGATGAAGAAGGTTAAAATGATCTGTTGCTAAATTTACTATCATAAAATGTCACACGTGTTGATTTTTTATTTATTATTAAGGCTGCAGTGATTTAGAAATATGAGAAAACGAAAATTTATTTTCGCCAGTAGGACTTCTAAATAATCTCCCAAAAAAATGTAGTCATGGATTGATTTTAGGACTTGCTTATATCTACTTCTTAAATTTTATATATAAAGAGCAACTATCTAAGGTGTCACTGGAGAGAATTCTCAAATAACCTTCCTTTTAAGCATGATTATCTTTTCTGTAAATAAGTGAATAAAATACATGTTCAAGGTAAAGATTTTTTTGAATAGTAACAGAAGGAAAGTGTTAACATTTGCCTTAGGAAGTAAAAAATATACCATATAAATGACAAATGTTGTAACCTTCACCTCTATTATGCTGGTCTTTCTTTTCCTTTTCCAGTCCTGCTAACTAAAGCTCTAATTCAAATACTGCTTTCCAGAATTATTAGAATATGATATGTGTAATAGTAGACATAAAAAATGCAAGCCTGCAACTGCTCCCTATTTTTTCTTAAAATAGTTGATAACTAGTTTTTGTATGAAATATATTTTGAGTAACTGTATTAAATCATAAAAATAAGGATTTCAGACTTTGCATTAGAAGCATGGTATACTAATCATGTATGTACGAAGGAGCTTATTTTATAACCCTAAGCCAGTCACAGCATCTTTCTGGCTCATTGCGATTGTATTGTATTTGTGAAAAGAGGCATTTGAGAGAAAATTTTCCTTCCTTAGATATTTTTGGAAGACAACAAGAATATCTATTTCATAAGTGTGATTCAACAAAGTTTGGAAATTTTGGCAATTTTGCAGCTACTAGGTTAGCAATAAATGTCATTTCATTCAGTCATTCATTTTTACTCTCCTTCCTTCATTCATTTGTACCTTTAAAAGATATGTACAATTAACCAGTAGGATGTTTTATAACAGGTGCTGGCACTTAGCAAGGCACAAGGTGGGCATGGCCTCTAACTTCAAACATCCTAGTCCAAAAGGAGTGATCACCATTAAATTAGTAATTAAACAGATGAACTCTTCTAGACAACAATAAAGAACTACAGACATTATGTCACCTCGTCGTAGGAGGTACCTAAATCATTCCAGGGGACAGACAGCTAGAAGTTTCTCATATACATTTGAAAGTCAAGGGGAAGTTGTTCCCAGCAGAGGAAACCACATGTGTCTCAGGTCTGAGATGGGAAGCAGGTGGGGCTTGAGAGAGCGTGTGACTTGAGGACAGCGAGGGCGGTGAGAGATGCTCCGAAGAGATTCCGCAGAGGCCCAGGTGCTGGCTGCCTTCTGGACTACGCTTATATGCCAGGAGAGATTGCAAACCATTGGTGTATTTCAAGAAAGGAAGTAAAAGGATCACATTTTCTTTTAAAGGATCCACCAGAGTAGATCATTGAAGAAGCTGTAGCCATGGCCTGTGTATGACTTGGACGCTTGAATCGTAATGGCTCACTCTCGTTTAGAACTACATTTTTATGTGCCAGGCAGTGTGTAAAGAATTTTTTGGCGGGGGGTATTATTTCCACACAATAACATTAAAGAAGAAACTGCTCGTATCACTCTTTTATGTATGGGGAAACCTGGAGTTCAAGAGAGGCTAAATAATTTGCTCAAGGTCATAAAGTGGGTAACTGG
This sequence comes from Mellivora capensis, assembly GCA_004024625.1. Classification (NCBI taxonomy): domain Eukaryota; kingdom Metazoa; phylum Chordata; class Mammalia; order Carnivora; family Mustelidae; genus Mellivora; species Mellivora capensis. Next base: position 24,646 of record PISX010000568.1, read on the forward strand.
ACAAACTGGGAGAGAACAATAAACTGTCTTCAGAATGTTTGGTCTCACTCAGACACTATGGAGACCAGCTTTCAGGCAGAAAGATAGTGTGCAGGAGATAATTTGCAATAGATTTATAGGCTGAATTGATTGACCCACTGAACATGTGGAATAAAGAGAAGAGTGCTCACGTTTTGGTAGCTGGGTGCACAGTGATAAGACAGGTGGAAATAAGAAACTTCAGTGCAAATGTAGATCTTAAAGAAAATTACAGATTATGAATTATGAATTGAGTTGCCAGTGAGATGCCAAGGAACGGTGTGCATGAGGCAGCTGGCCACCACAATCTGCTATGCAGAAGGGAGGCCCTTCCTCAAGGTAACAACTTGGAACTTGGAATAACAGATGTAGAGCTGCTCCCTGTATCTTGAGGCACAGTCGAGATAAGAGAGTGTGAAGAGTGTCTAGGCACTGCAGAAAACATGGCCAAACAACACAGAGCCAACGGCCCGCTTCGGCTTTCACTTTAGAGGCCCCCAAATTGCTTACTGCAATATTGCATTAGGCCTATGACTCGAATCCCTATTCCCATACAGTTGTACGACTGTTTGCCCCGACCATACTTTTTCTATGTTGCGTATCACCTCCCATTGCAAAAACAGGAAGTACATCATGGGGCACATTTTACAGATGGTGCTTGTGCAAATCGAGTGCTGACCCAGTGCGAGTTCAGGATTTCAGTGTGCCGCACACCACCACCATCTCTCCTCTCTCTTAGGCTGATGCAAGGAATTAGATTTTGACCCACCGACAGTCGATAAATACTAGAGAATCAGTTTTTTTCTCCACCACGTTTGCAAGAATCCATGGTGAAAACTGGTTCTTCTTTTTTTTAGTTTCAGAATATAGTTTCCATGTATGGTGGGAAATGTTCAGGGAAATGTTGAAACATTTGTGGCTCAGTATGCTGGGGTTGCCAAAACAAAATGCCACACACTGGGTGACCTCGACAATGGAGATGTATATTCTCACAGTTCTGGAATCTAAAAGCCCAAGGTCAAGGTGACATCAGGGTAGTTGTTTGGTGAAACCTTGTCCTTGATTTGCAGAAGGCACTTCCTTACTGTGCTCATACCTGGCATTTTTTCTCCGTGCTCACCAAGAGGGAGAGATCTCTGGAGCTCTTCCTCTTCCTAGAAAGATAGTTGACCCAGGGGGCTAGGACCCCACTCTTGTGATTTCATTTAACTTTGATTGCCTCCCTACAGGCTCTCTCTCCCAGTGCAGTCACACTGGGAGTCAGTAGGGCCTCAACATGTGAATTTTAGAGGGACACAGTTCTGCACAAAATGAGTAACAATCCACTGTGGGTGATTCTGCTAACTGAAGAAGTCTTTGAATAATATGATTCCATGTCCAATTGAAGTGGAAATGTGCCTAGATACATGTGTGTGAAGCGATTTCTGTTAACAAGGAGACAAATTCAAATGATCAACTGTAGCACATTTTCAGTGTTCAGTATTTCAAAAAAATAAAATCTTTTAGGAAAATAACTATCTGAGTTTCAAAAAAAAAAAAAATCCCAAGCATAAAAATAGCTAAGAAAACAATGCAGTGCAAGAAGAAAAGTATCTCAGAAGTAGTTTCAAGAAGAAGGCTGAGAACGAGGAAACTGATTTTAAAAGTCACTGAAATCATGAATTTTAATTATAGGGAAGGTAAAATATGTTAGGAATATTTTATAGCAATAAAACAGGTAAAAAAAATTAACACCTGAGTTAACAGCTACCACTCAACATCAACTAAGTACACATGTTCCAGAAAACATTAGTTTGAAGTAGGGAAAGGCTAATATTTCTTCAGAGTCTGGCCTAGTTGTTATAGTCCATGAATTCATTTTATTGTCACACAGAATATGGGTACTTCAAAATTCACAAGAGTGAGGTTAAATTTATCTTTTGTTTAAGAATGACTATTATTATTTGCTATATCAACAAGTGGGAGCACCTTGTTAATCACCTTTAGAAACTTTGATTTTTACCATCAAACATTTATTTTTGTTTATTTATGCTTTCTCCGATCATCTCTCACTTTCTTATTTCCAGTGAAACTAGTTTGAGCTTAACAGCCTTGAGAAGGGTAATTGTGTCTCTTTGGAGAGTCATCAGGAAACTCTTGATGCTGTCAGTTCTCTGGTAGATGAAAAAAGGCACAAACTCTTCTTTCCACTTTAGAAATTTCAAGACCATCATTTCTGCGGAGTCTCTCATTACTGTCAGCCTTAGATATTAGAAGTGAAGTCCATTAGCTAAACCTGCTTCCCTTTTTCCAGCACATTTTATACACTGTGGAGGCTGGGGCTGGTAATAGAGGAAGTATTTTCATCAAATATAAATAAACCACATACAATTTTAAATCTAGAAATGTTATGATAATGTACACATTATTTCTTTATATTTACATGAGATGATCAACATTTACAAAGATTTTCTACTTGTAGAAAAATTTATAATTAAAAAGCTACTGTGCATGTAATTGTTAAGATTATCTATAGCCTAAATAATCGTATTATGTACTCAATTAACATTTTGCATAAAAAGTATCAATAATAATAATGACATGGCTTTTCTCCAGCAAAAGTAACCTGCATCAATCATTTGTGAGTTTTCAGGAAATATGCTCAAAACAAAGACTGACAAATTCTTGACTAGAACACACAGTGGAAATGATGAAATTCACGACCTTCAAGTTTTCCAGGTTTATCAAATATTTATCATCGTGTCCCATGATGAAGCTGTCACAAAATGCATGGGGATCATCAGCTCTCTTCACTTTAGTCCTTGTTTTCTCATTCACTTATTCATTGTTGGTCAGGTTCTTTTCTAGTGATTTCAGAGAATTTGAAGTCTCTGCAGTAGTCCTATGGACTTTTAGTGACTGTATTTAAGGGAAACGTTCTAACAAAGATCTCTGTCCAATGCCCAACGACAGGGCAGTGCAGTAACCTATTGGCCAACAGGAAGGACTGGGAGAAATGAGCTTTCGCTGTTTCCAGTCTTTCCTTGAGTGCTCCCGGACTGCTGTCTCTACTGGGCTTGCTGTTGAGGCAGATTTTGTTGATGACTTCTTTTATCAGGAAATTCACCAGCCCTCAGGGAAGATCGTTTACAGTCCCACAAGACCAAACTTCATTACCAGTCCTTGACTGTTAGCGGCTACAGCAGAGTGGGCACCTCTAAACATTTTCCTCCTCCTACTCTTACATAGGCTTCCTGTGCATCCTACAGCATAACTCACAGTGGGATCAATGCAAGCATTGTTAAATCCGTAAAGCCAAAGTGTAGCAAAGGCATTCATTTGTATGCCATTTCAAAAAAATTAAACATGCTGCCTATCTAAAAATATTAGATACTAGAAAATATATAGTCACTTAAGTGTTGGTAAGTACGAATGTCACAGGGAACCACTGGAAATATTGGTGCATATTTTCCAGTCCATATTGTGTGTATGTGTGTGTGTGTTTTGTAATAATATCACAAATTCCATATATATGTGTATTTTCTATAGTTATATCATGAATTACATACATATATGTGTGTGTATCTTCTGTAATTACCTCACAAATTACACACATACATACATATTTCAGAAACAAATCATCATATTCAACATATTGCCAAAATACTGATTTTAAGGCTAAACTAAGGTACAAGTGAAGGGTTGTTCCATGGAAGATGCCAAAAAATATGGAAAAAGACATATCTCCAAGGAGAAAATTCAGTTCAACCTGTTGCTAACAGCAGTTGATCAGACTTTTAGGTTTTGTGTTTTTTGTTGTTTTTTTTTTTTCCCTCTCCCACCGGGAGTTGAACAGCATCATTTTGGACTTTGGCTATTATTGCTGCAGGTGCCTTGATTTCTCCTCCGCATTATAATTACCATGAAAGGAAATGGGAGGTGGTAAAGCACTATTCTGTCTCATTTCCTTTGATTTTCTTCTTCAGAACTTATTTTTTCCCTTTAAACCTTTGCTCCACATCCTTTATTTGTGTTACTGCACAAGCTGTGGGACATAATAAGCCGCATTTTAGCACCATTCTGTTCTTTACTCATGGTGTATAAATCACAGCAGAGTTGCTAACAGCTTGTGACTGACAATCTTCCTTGATAGACAATCTGTGATCCTTTCAGCCTTTTACTAATAAGCTCATTAGGCGAGAATGGCTAGAAATCCTTTCTGGGATACAGCAATGAACCGCAACAAATTCAGTGCATGTCTGACCACTCAAACTTTAGAGAATCAATCTTTCCTCAATCAAAACTTTGTCAAGTCCTGCTGAATGTCTGCTGAAGGTCACTGATTTTTTTTTAATAAAGTTTGTCAGAAAACTCGAGGAAGCTTTCCAATCTAATAAGAGTCAAAGAAATTTTTCTGAATCATTGTTTTTTTTTAAATTTTTGTGAATTAATGTCTGAAACATGTTTTTTGAATGCTCAGAGTTGTCTCGACTTTCAAACTGAAAGTGAGAATTTGCTGCTCAGTAATGCAGAGACCAAAAGAGATAAGAAATAGGGTTTGATGAAGTGATTCAGGTTTATATTATTTATTAGGCTCATTTGCATCTTGTAATAAATAGAGAAAAGTTTCCTGAAAGTTACATAATTACAATAAGAACTATTTGTTTTATGCACAGTAGTTCATGATAAATATTCACTTAATGAAAATATATCAATGTAAAGTTTGTGCACTCATATGTGCATTTAATACAATTATATTATAGTTTGGTGTGTTTTTTTTTAACTAAATCTTATTCTAAGATTCATACCAGAAAATAAAGATCTGGTCCCAATTTTATCACTGGACTGCATTAGTTAAAATCTATCCCTGATACAAATGATTTGCTATGGTACTTTATTAATACAACATTCTAAAAACAGGACTGATAGAAGCTATCAGAAAATGCACAAAGGCTATTATCTTCTCCATTCATGGAGTTACTCAAATCTGTAGAAATTTGGGAAAATACAGATCAGAGAACCAAAGCAGGTACAATGAAGGAAGGTTAATGTTAGAAGGGAATCAAAGAAAGGGATAGTGGTCAATTGATTATAGCTTGAAATTAGATAAGCACTGTATGTCCTTTTCATGTTTAATTTGATTGACATAGTCTTTTAGTATAATACTGATGGTCATTGTGATCTACAGTGTTCAAGTATTTTTTTAAATAAATCAACAAACAAAACAAAATTAAAACTAAAATGTCCTTTGGGAAAAAATAATAAATCCAAATATATATTAATGTAGGAAGCAGTAAATATTGTTCACTTTTTAAAAAAAGATTTATTGGGGCACCTGGGTGGCTCAGTTGTTAAGCGTCTGCCTTTAGCTCGGGTCATGATCCCAGGGTCCTGGGATTGAGCCCCACATCGGGCTCTCTGCTCAGCGGGAAGCCTGCTTCTCCCTCTTCCAACCCCCCTGCTTGTGTTCCCTCTCTCACTGTGTCTCTCTCTGTCAAATAAATAAAATCTTTAAAAAAAAAAGATTTATTTACTTATTATAGAGAGAGAGAGAGAGTGAGAGAGAGCAAGCATGAAGTGAGGAGGGACAGAGAGAGGGGAAGAGAGAGAATCTCAAGCAGACTCTCTACTGTGTATGGAGCCCAACATAGGGGCTCAATTTCATGACTCTGAGATCATGACCTAAGCTGAAATTAAGAGTCCAACACTTAACCCACTGAGCCACCCAAATGCTCCAGCAATGTTCAACTTTTTAAGTATTTGAGAAATTAGAAATATTTTACAAATGTAACTCATTCCATTATCAAGACCAGAAGTGGTAAGTCTTAGATTTGTACTGTTTCAAAAGTAAATGTCAAGGAACTCTGTGTTTGAAATTCTAATTCTTATCAATCTCACAAGCAGAAATAGGCCCAACAGAAGTGTATCAGCAAATAAGACTTATTCGTAACCATTGTCAAGGTGACCTGACTTCACCTTGACTGACTTCACCTGACTTGTTTTACTGTGCCTTTCTGTTCCCATTAATATTCAAATTGCCTATATCATCAAACTTGGACATGATATTTAAATATCTCACCACCCCTATTATTTGCATAGTTTTTGGCAAGGTTCTCTGTCTGTAATAAGTAAAAACACAATATTAACTTGTAAGCTTACCAAACTCCAATAAATTATTAGGTTACAAATTACTAAAGTGATCACTCATTTCCTCTCATTTTCATTTTCCTCTAGGGAATATAGAGGAGCAGTTAATTACTAAGTCACTATTATTTACAATGATGTTAAGACATTTTATGGCATTATATAGTCTAAAATTCCATTTAGAAAAGCATATTATTTCTAAACACAGAAATATCATTTTATTTTTATCATTTTATTATAATTCTAATTAAGTAGATATTACCTAATATTGAGGTAGTTGGTTGTATGGAGTACAAACAGTAGTGGTAAAGCCCTTGGAGTTCACATAAAACAAATCTTATGAAAATTGATTAAAGCTGGCAAATTACCAACAGAAGAAATGAACTTAATTTGTTCAACAAACTAGAAATAAAGACTAAAGGAAAATCAACAAAATTAAGATTTTCATGACTTACTGCTCTATAGAATCTTTCCAAGCCTACTACTGAAAGTGAATTTAACACTTAGTGCCCCATTTAAAAAAAATGAAATGCTCTTATTCTCAGACTCAAAACCACTGTATTTCTTCTGGTAGGGAAACGAAACAAAACAAAACAAAACACCTCCAAGAAGTGGAGAAAGTGCATACAAGAGATAACCTGATAAACACTTTGGTGTGTACGAAGTAGCTCCATGCAATGGAAAGGTACATTGGATATCTCTCTGCATCTCTTCTTCCCTTCCTTCAACTCCCAGACCCCTCATCGAGAAAGCATTCTTTCCTAAAATTTGCAGAGAAAGTCAAGGAAGAACATTTTTAAAGGTACTACTCACTCTTTCAAAATCCCACTAACAAAAATAAAAATAAGCTAAAACTCTTTTTTCAACAAGTAAGTACACACACAGTAACTATTATCATACTTTTGAGTCCCCTAAAACAGAAGAATCTAGGCTTGAGCAAAGACATAGCCTGAGAACAAGTGTAAAGTAGTCTTCAAGCAGAAGGCACATGACCCTAAATTTGGGTGTCATGATCTGAAAAGTCTTAGACCAAAACTATGGACACAACAAAGTGACCATGGAAGAACCCGATGTGATATTAAAGCAATTTGAATGGACACTAAACAATTTCAGAGTGTGTGAGCTCAAGGTAGGACAGGCTAGACCATACTCTTCCTAACTTCTCACCTGATCTCCAGGTACTGGATGGTGCAGAGGGTGGTGCAGAGTGAGGGGCATGGCTCAGGGAATCCTGTGCTCATGGCCATTACATAAACAAGGAGGAAATAATCGCAAAGCACATAATCTCAATAAGGACTTGATTTCAAAATACATAAAGGATTCCTTCTGCTCAATAATTAGAAGACATCCCACCCAAATGTACTCTAAAATTAGTGCTTTTAAAGAATTTCATCGGGTGCCTGGATGGCTCAATCTGTTAAGTGCCTGCCTTCGGCTCAGACCTTAATCCTGGAGTCCTGGGATGGAGCCCCAAATCGGGGTCCCTGCTCAGCCGGGTGCCTGCTTCTCCCTCTACCTCTCCCTGCTTGCCTGTGATCTCTCTCTCTCTCTCTCTCTCTCTCTCTGTCATGCTCTCTCTCTCAAATAAATATGTCTTTAAATAAGATAAATAAGGAATTTCATCATCGCTAGTCATTAAGGAAGTGAATATTAACACCACAAGGAGATATTATTTTATACCTGCCAGAATGGCAACAGTACAAAAGAAAGAAAATAACAAAAATTGACCAGAAACAGAGTTAGGGAAATCCTCATATATCACCAGTAGGAATGCAAGTGTTGCAGCTACTTTGAAAAAGAGTTTGGAATTTTCTGAAAAACTTGAACATGTATTTGCCATAAGCCCCAGCAATTCTACTCCTAGGGATCTACCCAAGGGGAAAAAAAATGAAAACATACACCCCACAATGATTTATATGTATCAATAGTTATAAAATCATTATTCACAATAGTTCCAAAGTGGAAATAATATAAATGCCCATTAGCTGACAAATGGATAAACACAATGTGATATATCCAGACAATGGAATAATATTCAGCAATAAAAAATGAACATGTGATGAGTTCTAAGCTCATATAAGTACACATACACATATATGGCGGATAAGTACACCACAGCTGTACCTAAATACTTGATGCTAAGTCTGGATCTTAGGGAGGAAAACATTCTGTAAAGTTTTAGGCTTGCCAGGCACATAAAATCTCTGTAACATTTTTTTTCTTTTCTTTTCTTCCAACATCACTTAAAAAGGTAAAAATTCTGTTTCCAGGTGATGGGCTTTATTTGGCCCATGGGCTACAGTAGAAGAAGCCACATATGAATAAGCACAAAGTTCAAAGGAGTATCTCTAGTGTGCTACCTTTTGTAAAAGAAAAAATTTGGGATAATTTTTTATTATGAGCATATAAATGATATATCCCTGTCATATATAATATATGAGCATATAAATGAGCATATCCCTGTATATGCTCATTTGTGCAAAAAAAGAAACACAGGGGGGATGAATCTATACCCAATGGGATCTGTTCTCTGCAGGGAGCTTGGGACAATGGGTAAAAAGGATGAGAGAGGGATACTGCTTTGAGTGTCTCTTTCTATAGAGTTCTAACTTTTAGAATCATACACAACAGTAAAATCAAATCAACAATGAAGGTGGGCAACAGGTGGACCACAAATACAAACAAATAAATCCTACCACATTTAAAAGGAGTACTAGAACTATGCTAACAGAGAGAAAAGGCTAGACCAGGTATATTCTGAAAACTATATCTACCCTGAGGCTACAAACAAAATGAACTAAAAGCAAATATGCAGTTTTTCTGTGAATTGGAAAAAAATATTTTCAAGTTTAAAAAATGATTTTTTATTAAGCATTTTAAGATTATTTTCAAACGACCTGTCAGCCTCCTACATTGTTGGTGGGAATGCAAACTTGTGCAACCATTCTGGGAAAAAGTATGGACGTTCCTCAAAAAGTTGAAAATAGAGCTATCCTAAGACCCAGCAATTGCATTATTGGGTATTTACCCTAAAGATACAAATGTAGTGATCCAAAGGGCCACATGGACCCCAATGTTTATAGCAGCAGTGTCCACAATAGCCAAACTATGGAAAGAGCCTAGATGTCCATCAACAGATGAATGGATAAAGAAGATGTGAGATAGATAATATATAGATATAGACAGATATATATATGCAATGGAATATTATGCAGCCATCAAAAAACCCAATATCTTGTCACTTGCAATGACATGGATGGAACTAGAGGGTATTTTGCTAAGAGAAATAAGTCAATCAGAGAAAGATGATTACCATATGAAGTCACTGATATGAGGAATCTGAGAAACAAGACAGAGGATCATAGGAGAAGGGAGGGAAAAATGAAACAAGATGAAACCAGAGAGGGAGATAAGCCATAAGAGACTCTTATCTCCGGAAACAAACTGAGGGTTGCTGGAGGGAAGAGGGTTGGGAGGGATGGGGTGGCTGGGTGATGGACATTGGGGAGGGAATGTGCTATGGTGAACTGTGTAAGACTGATGAATCACAGACCTGTACCCCTGAAACAAATAATACATTATATGTTAATTTAAAAAATCCTAAAAGACCTCAAATAACCAAAAAAAAAAAAAAAAGATAGATAGATAGAAGGTGAGGTAATCAGCAAGTCACATTATCTGTACCCCAAAACCATTTCTTAATGTGGTACAGGCAGTTGTCAAGTTTTTGTGATAGTATGAGAAAGGAATGGTAATAGATACAATAAGTAACACGGTTATTTAAATTTATCATCTATTTCCCTCTTTATCTCTTTTTTTCCTACTAACACGTCTTCTGTCAGGTATTTTGGCACCAGACAAGATGGCAGGGTGGTAACTGAAGACTTGGAGTAAGTCAAGTCTGGAAGTAAAATTTGCCTCCACTTATCAGAATCTGAACCCTAGAAAAATTCCAGAAACTCTCAGGTCCTCAGTTTCTTTTCTCTAAGTTAAAATGAGCAATCTTCTAGGCTAGAAGCTGCAAACCTGAAGTTCGATAATTAATTTCAAGCACCAAAAATAAATCAAATTTTCTGATTGGCTTCTGAGAAATGAAATGAAAATTATTTTCCTTCATTTGTATTTGGGAGTGAGTAGATTGCCTTTTGTAACTCTTACTGTGCCAGCAAATGGACAGACTAAGGGATTCTGTACAATTAGCTCCAGGTTTCAGAAGCAGAAATGGAGAAGCTGTCTCTTTCTAAGTGGATGTACTCTCTCTTGGATCTGCGGGGAGGGAAAAGTACAAAACAAAACATTTGGGAGGAAAGAGGATGTGGGCAGTAACAGAGACACTGAGAAGAGAAAGTATCTTTAAGTGAAAAATCTGTTGTGCAACTAGGAGAGAAAGCGATGTCACGGGATAAAGTAATGAAAATTTCTTTAAGCCAACAAATGATAAATTGCCATAAGAGCCTTTTAGCTACAACACTAGGTTTAATCATGTTGGAAACTAAAAGGATGCCAAATGCATAAAATTTTCCTTAACTAAAACGAAATTACACCATCAAACGTGAATGCTCCGTACACAAGATTGTGCAAACTGGAATATTTATGAGACTCCATTTGTAAATGACACAATGTGATAGCTGGAAACGTGACTAAATATGCAATTCAAAAAAGAAAAAAAGCCAAGTAGACATTTTAGTCTTGGGAGCTCGGGAGAGTTCTGAGGCATCCATGTGCTCTGTACAGCCTAGGGAAATGGGAAACGCAATTTTTGGAAGGAGAGGAATGTTATAGTTCAGGATCTATGTCACTCATTTTTTTTTCCACCTGTGAAATTGTAAGTTTCAAATAAAGGTCTCGGTCTCTCTTTTTCTAAAGGTCTATTCTGTGTAAAGATAAGTAACTAATGAATTATGTAATATGCTATATAAAAATAAATCAAATTGATTTTAACAATGTTTAAAATGAATTTAGTATAAGAAATAGATAATAAAATGAATGTACTGCTCAAGAGATCATCCTCCACAGATAGCATGATCACATTAAAATATAGAAAAGGATTTTGAAAAGATACATGCCTAGATGCAAACCCTTACATCCATGAGGTGGGATCCTTAGTGATTTTTTTTTAAAGATTTTATTTATTTATTTGACAAAGAGAGATCACAAGTAGACAGAGAGGCAGGCAGACAGAGACAGAGGGAAGCAGGTTCCCTGCTGAGCAGAGAGCCCGATGCGGGACTCGATCCCAGGACCCTGAGATCATGACCTGAGCCGAAAGCAGCAGCTTAACCCACTGAGCCACCCAGGCGCCCCCCTTAGTGATATTTTATTCTACGTCACACTTTGTTCTTCTATGTTTCCTCAGATTTTATGTAGTGAAATATGTTGATTCATCCTTTACTAAGATCTATCATCATCTGTGGTATATAATGTCAATGACAATACATTTAGGGTATTAAATGTATGTATATATAATGTCGATGACACAAAGCAATGGATATGGAAAACCTAGAACACCTCACTACTAAGTGTAGACATATAGTACAGGGGGTCCTTCTTCTGCTACTTGAAGCTGATTCTAGTTCTTTGTGAGTCATTAGCAACCCCTGCAAGGCTTGCGATTCAGTCTTACATACACCTGTTTCCATCACTTGCCCTTACAACACAGTCTGGCTGAATCACAAGATGAGCGCTGGGAAGGAGTCTCTGCTCCAGCGTCTCTCACTTTTCATAAACCTGGATCTGGTCTTTTTTTGCCCTGACAAGATAAACTATGCTCTGATGTATTATTCCACTTGTAAGAGGTACCAGAGTGACAAGAAAATGACCCATCTAATCTCCTTTTATCGTTTCCTAGTATGCAGGAAGATAAGCTAATACCCTAAGCTCAAAATAAGTTACACACATAGTAAAAACCCAGGGAAAGATGGAGTCTGCTTATCGGTATGTGCTTAGCCATCTCCACAGGGTCGTAGCCTAACGGTGCATGTTCGGTCCTGTAGCTGTAGCAAAGTAAACACTCCAAATCCCCGCAGTGACTCTAGGGGGACTTAACGCATCTCTGCCGAACTGCTAGGAAAATCTACCACTGGGACCAAGGACGGTAAAGGAGTAGGGAGCGTTTTCCTTTCATCTCTCATTTGCTTGCCACCTCTGCTACTCCCCAATGACTCACAGAGGATCATGATAAGATTATCTGTTGAATGAACTTTTTAGTTACAGTTTTTAAAACTATTTTTCACTTCTCACATCACCTTTATACATTCTGAGTGATTCATTTTTTGTAGACCATGTTTTTTGCTAAACGCTTAAAACACTAGCCATGTAAAACATTATTTTTAGTAGGCAGTTCCCTGATTAGTCTGTATTTTATTGGCCTGTGGGAAAATGGTCTCCATTAACCGTGCACCTGTGAGGCCCGTCACATTCTATATTACCTATTTTCTCTTTTACTGTGCACCGGCAGGTGAAATGCTAACAAGTTGTCCATCAGTTGGCAGTTTCCTTTTAGTTCTCGACGTCACGCTGGGGCCAGCCTTTCTACAAGCCCTCCCCCACCCCCCTTACCCCCCTAAAAGAACTGGCCACGTGGTCAAGGGGTGTGGCTGGCAGGCTTCTATGCAAGGCTCCTGAAGTCTTCTGTGATAATCCTAGCTCATTGGTCACCAGAGGTAGACCAGTAGACTGACCAGTAGATTGGCCAGGTAGACCCCAGGGAGGGGCAGAGCCCGAGGAGTGAAGGACCCTCCCTGCTTCCTGCCAACCTACCCACCTCTGAGCCACGTTAAGACACTTGTCGGGTCAGACACTGAGATTTGGAAGTTCTGTGTTATGGCACTTAGCACATTCTACAGACATGTCTTCTGCCGGGCATGGTGTCAGATCATACAGGAGCTGTGCCTGCCTTAACAAATGTGCTCGAGGCATGCAGTCCCGTGAACCAGAGGCTCGTGGGCCAACGTGCACTTTTAATGATATCATGGGCAACAAGCCGCCATAATCAAATATGAGCCATTACATTTCTGATTCCATTTACATAATATAAACCACATTGGGTGGAGAGGTTATATCTGGAGTAGGAGAGGATGATTAGGTGTTTTTAAAACAACAAATTGCACATAGAAAGTATAATCAGGATTGGATTGGCTCACAGAACAAAAAGGTCTTCTCGGCTGGAGGGTGGCCTTAGAGGTCTGAGGGAACCTGAGGTTCGCTCTCCGTGGCCCTTTCGGTCCTCCGAAGCTGGTGTCCTCTTTTTATTTCCTTTAGAGGCTTAGGAGAATTCATAATTTATTATTATTTTCATTCCAAGTTGCATGCCTGTTTTTGAAAATACATTACTTACGGTAATTTGTGCTGCACTCTAAAGAGCACTAGAAGAAACAAACTATTCTAAGTAAATATATAATCCGGATGCATCGCACTTTAGAAGCTAACAGGTGTTCCCTTGTTTTGTAAATTGGTACCTGGTATACCATAGGGACTCCGTCCCTTACACATGTGCACATTCACACATGTGCACACATATACATGCAGGGATAATCACTAAAGAACAAACTGGCCTCTCAGGCAGCTGATTTAGTGCTGAGGGTGTATCTCTCCCGAGGTCTCTGCCCCACTTTCTCTTATTCTAATGAACACGACAAACAGCAGAGCAGAAGATTTAGAGGGAAACCCTTAGGGTACAGTATGACCCGTGACAGGGGTTTCCCTCGCCTCACGGAAGCACTCTGAATTACTTGTAGAGAAAGGAAGAATTACATTTTTGTGGGATACATGCCACATTGTTTTTTACGACACTCATTTCCAACATTCTATCCCTTACCATTCTCCACACTTATCAGCGAGGACTCGTTTTTGTTATTCACTGTTTTGAGTATATTAAATCTATCAAAATGTACTTAACCATCAGCTGCCAGAGTGGTGGTTGGTCTCAGAGGAGCCCGGGGGCTCGGGGGGCGCCTCTCTAGTCCAGCCCAGCTCCCGCTTGCCTGGGGAGGGGGCACAAACATCACGGGCAGTTTCAAAGCCTCAACGAGTTATAGGTCTGCTTGTAGGTAGGACGTAAAAAAACCGCAAGAGAAGATCGCTCCCACCCGAAAGAGGGAGAAAATCACCTTTCAGATTCCATCAGAGTAAGTTCACGTGGTGAACGGGTTTTTAAAGGTGACAAAAGGCCATCTGAAGAGAGATGGGTCACAGGAAATTGTTTGACCTTTGGCAGAGCATTGGCAGAAGAGTTGGCAACCATAAGACCTGGTTAGAAAAAATCAAATGAAATTTTAATGAATTCTTAAAGGACAAATGCGGGCGAGCATAAAAGTTTATGATCCCTGAGAGCCTCTGATGACAGAGGGGGGTCTGCCCCTGCTTGCCACTCTTTTCCAGGTGGCTCTAACAGTTTTTTTTTTTTTATCAGAAAGATAAGATGAGTGATCTGAGAGACAAAAATGAGTAATCATATAAAGGATTACAATAATATTCTCAAAGAACTGGCCCTGATTAAAAATTTTAGAGCAGTCCATACAAACCGTAGCAGAATAGACATTATTTTCAAGTGCACACAGAATATTCACCAACATGGAGCATACTGTGGGCCAAAAAACAATTCTCAATAAATTAAAAATGGTTACTATACTCCAAAGGGTGCCATTGGGCACAATAGCATAAACATACAAATCAATAACAAAAATATTTTAATTTCCTCAAATATTATAATATTAAGAAATATATTTCTAAGCCTAAAATTCAAGAAATAACCCATAGGAAAAATTGGCAAATAATTCGCACTGGACGAAAATGAAAAAATTAGTATATTAAATACATAAACTTCAGCTAAAGTAGTGTTCAGATGCCTATAGCTTTAAATGCCTGTCTTGGAGGAGAAGGACATTCTTAATGACTAGTGTAAGCTTAAACTTCAAGAAGTTTTGTTTTGTTTTGCTTTTAAGATTTTATGTATTTATTTATTTATTTATTTGATGAGAGAGTGAGCACATGAGAGAGGATCAGCAGGAGGGCAGAGAGAGAGAGGGAGAAACAGACTCCCCACTGAGCAGAGAGCCTGTCGTGGGGCTCCATCCTGGGACCCTGGGACAATGACCTGAGCTGAAGGCAGACGCTTAACTGACGGAGCCCCCAGGCACCCTTAAACTTCAAGAAGTTAATAATAAAAAGCAAAATAGGTCCAAAGTGAGCAGAAGGAGGGTGTGGTAGATAGAATACTAAAATGGTGCCCGAATGACTTATACCATTATATATACACCACCACCCCTCCCCCCACCCACCTCAAGTATGGACTGAACCTGTAACTTGCTTCTCACTAATACAACATGGCAAAGGTGGTGAGATATCATGCCTGGGATTATGTTATCTTCTGTGGCAAAGGTGAAGATTTTGTGGATATAACTAAGATACCTGATTAGATAGTCATAATGTAATGAAAGAGATTACTCTGGTAAGCCTGTCTGGATCAGGCAAACCCTTGGAAAGAGGGTCTAGAATTCGGAAACTCTCTCTGGTTTATCTTGAAAAGGTTAGCAGCCATGTTGTGAACTGGCTCAGGAGAGGGTTAGCTTCCAGTTGCTGAGGATCCAAGTCCTACAATCACAGGAAATGGATTCTTCTAACAACCGGAATATGTGTGGAAAGGGAGGCAGAACCACAGCTGAGAATGCAGTCGGCCTGCCATCTTGATTGCTGTGTTGTGTATCCTGGACAGAGGATTCAGCTAGGCTCTACCCTGAAACCAGCAATGTGTGAGTGTGACAGCTTGGCCACATCCTCGGGAACACTTAAAATCATCTGAGCATTCATATTTGCTGCTGGGAGTGGAAGAGGGTGCAGCCATTGTGCAAAACAACTTTAGAGTTTCTTAAAATGATAAACATAAATTTACCCTAAAACCTGCCCCAACAATTCCACTTCCATGAATTCACCAAAGAGAAATGCAAAACACATGTCCACACAAAGACTTACCTGTGGATGTTTGCAAGAACGTTATTCACAACAACCAAAGAGTGAAAGCAATCAAAATGTCTATAAATTAACTGGCATATCTATAATGGAATACAATTCAGCAATAAAAAAGAATGAGCTAGTGATACAAACAGCAACATGGATGACTCTCAAAATAATTATGCTAAATGAAAGAAGTACATAGTTGTACTCCATTTATATAAACTATAGAGGATGAAAACGAATCTAGAGTGACAGAAAGTGGAGCCCTTTTTGTCTGGAGATGAGGTGGTTGTAAGGAGATTTATTTTAATTTGAGGCTGTTTTTGCAGGTACATACATATATCAAAATATATCGAATTTAAACCTTGAAATATATGCAATTTAACATATGCCAATTACACCTCTAAAAGCAGTAAAAATGTGAATTAACTTTAAAAACGTATTCAGTATATGAATACTGAATCATATACTGAATTCAATATATGAATACATGCCAAACATGGATAAGCAATAATTAGTATTGAAGAATGAAAAAAAAATGGTCTTGAACCACAAAAACAGTGATAGAATAAATATACATTGTTTTGTGCCACTAAATTCATTAGCTTAGAAAGCATTGAAATCATAGAAGGTATAAATGAAACTGAAGATTGTTTGACAATATGAATAACTTTGGTAGAATTTTACCTAGATGAATTGTAAGAAAAGAAGAGATACAAATTAAGCATAGCTTATATGAACAAAGAAACTTCCATGTAGATCCCCCAGTAAATGGAAATAAGGATGTATTAAGAATTTTATGCCCATAAATTTGATAATTTGGGGAAAAACAAATTTGTAAGTTAAGATCTCCAAATTTCAGTCATGAAGCTCTAGGTTCAAATGGTTTCAGTGGTGAAATCAATAAACATTTAAAGACAAATTATGGCAATTCTACAATAACTATCTAGAAAATTGAGGAGAAAACATTTCCCAACCCATTTTGCAGAGTTATTCTGATATCAAAACATGACAAAGCTATTACAAAAAAGAAAAAACTACAATTTTTTTCATGAAACAATCCAAATATTCTTAGGAGAATATTAGCAAAGTAAAGCCATGTATGTGTAATATATGTGTGTACATTGTATATATTTGTGTGTATATGCATATAAATATATCACATGATGAGCATGATAACATCATACAGTTATATCCTGAGCAAGAAGAGTTTATTAGAGCATTTAAGGTTGGTTTGATATGTGAAAATTAATTAATCTGTCTCACTATAGGAATAGACTAGAAAGGAAAAATTATATGATCTCCTCAATATAGTCAGAAAAAATTTTGAAAAAATTGAACCTCTCTTAGATGAAAAAGAAAAAACAAAACACAAAAATATTAAAAAACAAAAAAAGGGAATTTCTTTGACCTAATAAAAAACCATCTTTTAAAATCATAGAGCTAGCATCATATCAACTGATGAAGGAATAAAGCTTTCCTCCTAAGATAAGAAACAGAGAAAGAATACTCACTCATCGTTTCTACTCTATGTGCTGTTGGAAGTCTTGGTTAGGGAAACAGGATAAAGAGAAAAAAAAACACAAAAAAGGTTATATATATATTGGGAAGGAAATATAAAACTCTATTTGCAAACACGATAGGCTATATAAACAAGCCTAAGGCATCCATAAAAATGCTACCATAACCATTTAATCAGTTAAGGAAATTTCACAACATACAAAATCAAATATATTTCTACATACTAACAGCAAACAATAGAATTATAATTATAATTATGAATTATAAAACAATGCATTTATTACAACATGAACAAATTGGAAATACTTGGGCATAAATATTAAAAAAACAGAAAAATTGATCAATTACAACCAAAGCATTTTTTTGCTAAGAGGAATTAAGCAAATAGAGAGATATATACCACATTCATGGATTGTAAGACTTGGTATTTTGAAGATACCATATTCCTCCAAATAGATATAGGATTCCAATATAATTCCAATTAAATTCCAGCATGTTTTATAAAATATAACAAGATGATTTAAAAATTTTTACAGACATATAAAATACCTAGAAGTTCCAGAATAATTCTGTAAGGAAAAATAAAGGAACTATCTGATTTCAAGATGTAACACAAAATTACTATACGTAAGACAGTGAAATACTAAGGTACCAATAGACACATAGATAAATAGAAAGAAGTAGAGTCTAGAAATAGGCCTATATATTCGTGATCAATCTGCAAAATTCATTCAATGGAAAATGAATGGCACTAGGAAAACTGCATATCCATATCTCAATTAAAAGAAATTGAACATAATCCCTTAATTTGGAGTTTTACAATAATTATCTCAAAATAGATTGTAGTGCTAAGGTAAAAGAGCTATAAGAATGAGAAAAACATAGGGAAAATCTTGGAGATTGAGATAAGCAGATTCTAAAATGATTCCACAAGACATAAAGCCCTGCATATATTCGCCTTCTAAATTGATTAAACACTAATCTAAGTGTTGTTGTGAAGAGATTATGAACTTGTAACAAATATCCTGGATCTTGTTGACTTAAAATACAAAAATTATCCTGGGTGGATTTGAACTAATCAAGTGAGCTCTTAAAGGAGCCTGGCTTCTTTCTGGATAAACAAACTTAAAGCATGGAAGAGATGTGATGTGAAGAGGATTCCCTGAAGCTGACTTTGGAAATAGAGGGGGTCAGCAGCAGGAAATTTGGGCAGCCTCTAGAAACTTAGAGTGGTCACTAGCTGACAGCAGTGAGGAAATGGGCTACTCAGTCCTATAACTATAAAGGATTG
The DNA here is from genome assembly GCA_004024625.1 of Mellivora capensis. Classification (NCBI taxonomy): domain Eukaryota; kingdom Metazoa; phylum Chordata; class Mammalia; order Carnivora; family Mustelidae; genus Mellivora; species Mellivora capensis. The sequence continues at coordinate 43,550 of PISX010000568.1, forward strand.
AATTCCACCTCAAACATGGGAGCCTAGAAGAAGACCACCAGCTCCAGATGAGAACACAGCACTAATACCTTGATTTTTTAAAGATTTTATTTATTGATTTGAGAGAGAGAGAGAGAAGTAGACTCTCCACCAAACGGAGAGCCCTTGATCTCAGGATCCTGAGATCATGACCCAAGCTAAAGGCAGATGCTCAATTGACTGAGCCACTCAACCGCCCACCTTGATGTTTGTCTTGTGAGATCCTGAGCTGAGAACCAGGACAAAATGTGCCTGTACTTTTTAACTTATCTAACTTAACTTGTTGTTCTAAGCTGCTAAGTTTGTGGCATTTGTTACTCATCAACAGAAAACTAATACAGTGACCTTTGGCTAGGCAAGAATTTCTTAGGATGCAAAAATCACACAAAAAAATGCTGTATTACATTTCATCAAAGTCAAATACTTCTGCCTCTTTGAAGACACTTAAGAAAATCAAAACACAGACCACAGGCCAGAATATAATATTTGCAAACTCATGTCTAATAAAAATTGTTATATTAATATAGGAACATTTAAAAATCCAAGAAGTTAATACACAGCACAATAAAAAATGAACAAATTTTTTGAAAAAAACACTTCATCAAAGAAGGCATGAGAATAACGAATAAGCACATTGAAAACTGACTAATATCATTAATTATCATATAAATTCAAATCAAAACAACCACTAGGTACACATCCAGTGGAATGGCTAATTCGTTTTTATAAAAAGAACACAAATTAAAAAATATTCAATACCATAATAAAATTTTACTTAAGTATCAAATGTTGATCCTCCAAAAATATAAGATTAAAAAACAATGAGCTGGTATGGCTATTTTATGCTTTTTGAAAATCCCATGTTCTTTTATAATATGCTCAAAGATTCCTATGTTGGGGTGCTTCTGTTCTGCAGATCAACTTTGGATCAGGGCTCCTATTTGTGCGTCGTTTCTGTTTCATACCATGTGAGGCAAATATGAAGGTCAAAACTCCCTTAATTTCTTAAAGTAAGTTTGTACAGACATTCGTGAACATATATATTCATACAAACATGCTCGCTGGAAACACTTGTAGCATCATAGATGACTAGTAGATTGGACATAATATAGAGATGGGCGAGATGTCTATATTTTAGCAATGCAGATAACTTCAAGGTTAATATTAGCTATCCCTGCTGTGGCTCTCCTAAACTCAACCTCTATTCCAAGAATATTGACATAGGTTCACACCTGAAGTTAACTTATTCTCCACAAGGAATTTGGTGTCTGCTGTTGAAATAATTTATCATGAGAATCTCTTGGAGAGTAGCTACTAGTGAAAGAAAACATTAGTGTTTGGGATCCTGAGTCACTGAGCAGGTCAAGTACTCTATTACCCTTATTCCCATCTGCAGTTTGCTAGATCTTTGAGGGCCTACTAGAAAAACTAACTTTTCTGTAGAGTTATATCTGAATACAGAGGAATGCATAAGGAAGGGTTTCACAATGAAATGATTTGAGGAAAATCCTTTTTAGTAGGGTTTAAACAGATGGGAGAATGGATTGAAAGACAGTCTTGCAATAGCAGAGAGCAAGAAAAGGAGGCTTTTGAATTGAGAGTTTGGCAGGGCATGAAAGTAGGTGGAGTCACCAGATGTGTCTGAGAAGCATGGGCATGGTAATGGCAGACGAGGAGGTTGAGTATTCTGAAGGAGACTGTGGAAAGCCCAGCTTTGCAGGCAAACTAAGAATGAACTTTATCCTGATGGCAATGGAGGACTATTAAAGATGTTTCAAGTTGGTCGGTAATTTTGACACTCCAGTTTTGCAAAGAAAAATAATTTAACAATGCTTATACTGAATCACAGTCTCATGTGACATAGTCAGAGCCATGTTCAAATTCATTTGTAACCGCTGGTCTCTTGGGCCACAAAAGTACCTTTCTAATCTGATGATACATGTTCATCTCCATCTTTGCTCATAATTTAAGTGCATTTGCATTTTAATATGTCCTCAAAAAATATAATCGATTTAAGTAATGAAATTATTCTAAATAAGGCAAATAACAGTATTGTGTAAATTTGTAAAGTGTGCGGTTTGAGAGTGTTAAGTATATTCACATTGTTGTGGAACTGATCTCCAGATCATTTCCATCTTGCAAAAATGAGATTTTTTACTCATTAAGCAAAAATTTCCTTTTTCTTACCTCCTCCTAGTCCCTGATAACCACATTCTGCTTTGTGCTTCTAGGAATCTGGTTACATTGGATAACTCATATAAGTGGAATTATACAGTAAATGCCTTTATTGTTACTGGCTTATTTCTCAGAATCTTGTGGATGTTGTTAAATCTACTAATTTTTAGGAAAGTTCATTTGATCTGATTTTAGGCTTTTGGACAAAAGAGTCATGTGACTCCAGTTAATAATAAATATTTCACTTCTATATTTGATAATGACATATTTATTTTAGGAAAGTTTACTTAGTTGTAGCAGATGAAGTCTGATTCTAAAATAAAATGTAATATAAAATGTTTCAGTGATGTCTCTCCTATTACAGATTTAATAGCTTATTAATTAAATAAAAAATATTTATCAGGTTCTTGGTATATTGTAGGCACCGTTTTATGCTCTGACAGAGCTCTGATATAGCTATGACTACAGAAATAAATCTTTGCTTTTATTGAGTTTACATTACAGAGGAGTATGGTAATAATTAAGATAGCAGGTTGATAGATATCAAATCACCAGGTAATAATAAATGGGTTAAAGCTGGGGTAGGCACTAAAAGGAAGACTCAACTAAGAAGAACTAGGGTAGAAGCAGGACATTCCAGGGAGAGCAAAGAGTGAACATGAAGGCCCTATGACCTGTGAGTCTCAAACATGAATTTTCCTAGGAAAACTAATAACAATGTCATTGTTAACAATACTATTAAACAAAAATCTCTGTATTAGACTGACTAGACTAAATGTTCTTGCCTTCATTCTAGTGGTGAGAAATTTCCCTTGAATTGATATTACAGTGATATCTCTGTCAGTTCATGAAAGTAGGGTCCAACGGCATTTCACCTGTTCATTCTCTGTGGCCTTAGACTCACTAACTCTGTTTCCTAGTCTTGCCTAACTCAGTATTATTGGAACAATAAAATTAGCCGATATTGATGAAAACAATGGATATGCTGAAAATCAGTATTTAAAGAGGAGGTTACATCGTTATTGTTTCTAGTAGCAGTAGTCTCAGTAGTAATGGTAGTAGTAATAGTAGTCATAATTATACACTATTATTTATAGGTTAAAGTCTAAGTCGAAGCACCTATTAGCCTAGCATCACAGGCTCTCAAAATGGAAAGGAAATCTTGAGATGATCTAATCACATTCTTGCAACTGGGACTAGATCAGACCAATCAAGTGAATGATTACATACTATAAAGGATGTTGCATTTAGGAGAACAGTCATGGCATGAAGTCAATCGTAAACAGTTTCTGCAAATGAGGGGGTGGCAGCTTCTCTAGCTCTCTTACCTAGAAAGGAAAGCCATAACAACTGAAATTGAGCCTCCTGCTTTTCCCATCCTTTACGTACATCACTGGGAATAGAATTCAGCTCTCCGTAGCCAAGTGTTTCCTGGGAATAGCTGGCAGATTGGCTATGCAATTCAGCATAGATACCAGCCTCTGGAGAATGTGCAGGCAGATGAACTTGGATTCTGCTTTAATTAAATCCCTGGAGGATCCCAATTACTGGGAGGAACCACTGCTCACTTCTTTTGGATATTTGCGTATGTAGTCGGGATCAAAGGCATTTGTACATGCAAATACCTGCACAACAAACATTACTTGTCTTTAGGGTCTCATAATCTCCCCAGAGAGTACCCCAAGAATAAAGCTGGGAAAAGTACACGCGATCCTTTTAATACTTACTGCCGGAGTCTCACATGCCAATTCTCTCCGTGTTTACCTTGAATGAGATTCTGTGGCAAGGGGGCTAAGTACCAGTCACCTGGAATTTGGGTTATTTGGTGATGTTAACCAAAAGAAAAAGGAATAAGCAAAGACAGTGCAGTTGAAAGCTTAAAAAAACTTTATTCAGGGCATTATTATTAATTAACTATATGAACTCAGACAAGATATTTAACCTTTTTGAACCCCAGATTTTTCCTCATCTGTAAAGTGAAATATAATCACACCAAACTTCAAAGTTATAAATGTAAAATTTACTGCTTCACAGATTTGGTTCTGAATATAGTTGGAATACAGTTGGAAACCCTGTACAAATCAAGATAAAATAATATTAAGGCTCTGGGCAGGCTGTTGGGCTTGTTTGTCCTCAGATTCATCCCTTAACCTTTCTGTGCTCTGCTCTCTAAGGCAGGAGCCAGAAAAGCTCAGTCTCCAGCCCCACATTGCTGGGCCTGCTAGCTTCTGCTGGGTTAGGTCAATGGGTGGCACCATTAGAAAATTGGAGAAAAGAAGAATTAAGATAATTCTCTGTCCCTTTCTGCTTTGGGCAGCATAGCTGACAACAGCTGCTATCTTCGTGTCTCTAACACTTTCTGGACAGATGTGGCCCCTGGATATCAGTAATACCATCCTTCCTATCCCGCTGTTCTAATATTTGGGTGGAAATGATTTTCTGATGTTGCTAATCTTGGATTACCTAAAATCACTCATTGATAAACTGTTGGGAATTTTGTGGCTCTAATCCATAGGAATAATAAAGCACTGTGTTTCAGGATGAGGATATCTGCTAATCCTTGGTATATGAGGGCATGTACTTTAATCCATTTTCAAGCTGAGTTTAGAAGGAATGTCTGTAGCTTGAGCAGATTGAGAGGTCGAGGAAGATGTTGTATATTAAGCTGAGATCCCTAAGGAACAGCACCCTCTGTGGGCAGCTAGGAATAAGAAAATGAGATACTGCGCAAATATATGGCTTAGCCCTGACTCTTGATAAAGTGGAGAAAAAGGGAAAAGGGAAAAAGAGAAAAAAAATCTATGGTTCAAATTCCAAACATTCAAATCCTGAATTATTGTTACCTCTGTGGCCCAAACAAATCCTAAAATCCAACCAATCCAAGTCCTAAAGAAGCCTCAAAGACAAAGCACAGAGAATCAATGGTCCATGAACAAAAACCACAAAGCACTAGTAAACAAGCTTCCATAAATGAGAGTCAGTATACATAACTCTGATGGCTTTGTAACATGCCAATTTTTTTAATAATTTTTTAATTTTTAATAAACATATAATATATTATTAGCCCCAGGGTATAGGTCTGTGAATCGCCAGGTTTACATACTTCACCCTAGAACATACCCTCCCCAATGTCCATAACCCCACCACCCTCTCCCTAACCCCCTCTGCCCGGCAACCCTCAATTTGTTTTGTGAGATTAAGAGTCTCTCATAACATGCCAATTTAGATAAGATGAAATAAAGGCCCATGATCCCCTTCTCTATACTTTTAGTTAGTGATGGACACAGAAGAGCTTTCCATGAAATTTGAAAGTGGAGCAGTGGATGCTTATTCTCAAGAGGTCAACTACATAGTCTCACTCATGTTTGGTTATCTTTAGGCTAACTTCTGTTGGCATAGGCAACAACCCATCCCACAGCTCCTGTACCCATGGCATCGATTCTTTTAGTTTTGGGGGTTTGGTTTCTTCTTTTACCTCTCTCTCAATCTCTCTCTTTCTCAATCTCTCTCTCTCTCTCTTAAATTCTGGTAAAGTGCCAATGAGTTTCTAAGGAAACAATGTCATTTCCTTATGCTGTGGGTCATTCAAAACAGCAAAGACAGACATTAAGAATAGGCCAGTGAGGGTTCCAGTTTTCTCTGCTCTTCCTTACTCAAGTTCATCTTTTTTTTCTCTCTCTCTCTTAGCCACCGGTTTTGTGACATCAGACTTAGCACCAGAACCAGAACAAATAGCTGAACTCAGTGTACTTTACCAGTTACTACAATTTCAAAATGCCAGATTGCTTTTATGAACCTCTTATTCTATGCAATTTCTAGTGGCTCTGCTTCTCTGAGTGGACTCTCAATAATGAAATAACAAATTATTAATTAGTCCTACAAAGACATAAGGTGGATTTATTAAAGATCATGAATATTGTAAATTTAATGGGTTAAAAGTAATATGAGTAGCTATTGTAATTATGAAAAATTTGATCAATTAGATCTAAGAGCAAAATAAGACTTCTAGAAATGAAAGCTGTAAAATCCCAAACTAGAAATTAAGTCTACATTTTAAACCAAGAATGTGTAAACAACAACCAAAAAAAAACCATACAATACAGTACAAAGAGATGATATTAATATGGAAATTAAGGGAAAGGAAGGACAAATATAAATAAGTGAGAAATATAAATAATTTCAATCACATATAACTTCTTTTGGAAAATAGAAACATAGAGTACACATTCAAAAGCCAAACATGAGCCACAGAAAAAGGAAAGATAGGTGTATGTTATCATGATCATAGAAATAAAATTGTAAGTAAAAAACCTAAACCAAAAACAAACGCAAAACTCCAAAAAACAAGTAAACAAACCTAGAGATCATTTTCTTTACATGCCCTACTGAATTTATTGTTTCTGTGGGATGATGTCTTTCATTAAGTGTAGAAAAATCCTGGCTATTATTTTTTCAATACTGTGTACTCTGAAGTATCATTTGAGCTTTCAGATTGTTAGAAACCATTCTTGACTGGAGGTCTCAGAGTCCTGCCTAGAATCTGTTTGTGACAGCAGTAGGGCAAGAATCCAAGGATGAGCGTCCATAGAAAACTGGGGAGTACTTTCCCTCTAGCACTTTGTTTCGAAATTCCACTTTGTCTCCATTTCTTTGAGCCAGTGAGGTTGCCAATCTTTGTGCACACACACAAATGAAGTACATGGGTATTTATATATATATACATGTTTATATGTATAAAAAAAATCAGTAAAGCACACTTTAATCATATCAATAAAACAAATAGGACTAACTAATTTGTTAAGAGAAAAAAGTCAGATTGTCGTACAAAGCATGACATAACATGATGGGATATGGAAAAACACAAGGAGTGTACCTGAGGACCACGAAAGGGATCACAGGGACGCCTGGGTGGCTCAGCAGGTTTAGCCGCTGCCTTCGGCTCAGGTCATGATCCCAGGATCCTGGGATGGAGTGCCGCATTGGGCTCCTTGCTGGGCAGGGAGCCTGCTTCTCTCTCTGCCTGTGCCTGCCACTCTGCCTGCTTGTGTGCTCTCTCTCTCTCTCTCTCTCTGACAAATAAATAAATAAAAATCTTAAAAAAAAAAAAAAAGAAAGAGATCACATTTCCTTAAAAAATAATAGCCAAAGATATGTTAGGCAAACCTAAGGAAAAGAATCAGCCAGAATTCACACCAAAAAGTATGAAGAACCTTCCTATTGCTAAGGGTATAAATTGCAAAAAAGCATGAATTATAAGTATTTATGTATACAAAAGCACAGCAACAAGTTTTATAGGAGAAAAAAAGTAGATGAAAGGAGAAATCAATAAAACACCCTAAAAATTGAATATTTCAATTCTCTGCTCTCTACTCAAAATTAAAAAAAACCAGAACGGATATGGATTGAAATTACATAATGAATAAAATAGGCCTTATATAGATTTGTAGCAATTTCTGAACATGTTTTTTAAGTATTAAAGAATATTCATAAAAATTATCATATATTAGATTACAAAGAAAACTAATACTTTTCAAAAAGAAATAATACAAATAATGTTTTCTTACCACAGTGAGATAAAATCAGGGGAAAAAAACATGAAAAAAAGTTTTTTGGTTTTTTTTAACCTGTAATATTTAGTTTGTTTGTTTTTTTAACTTTGGGGTTTTTTATTTGTTTTGTTTTCTAGTTTGTTTTGTTTTCTAGTTTTTCATAGCAACCACTGAACAACAACCAGTATTCTGGTCTCACAATGTCAGTAAAGGCATCCCTTCATTGTAGATGAATCAAATTCTTCTGCTTGGCTCTTGTATCAATGCCTCAGACAACTGCAGTTTGGTTAAAACAAACAAATGAATAAACAAAAGACTGTAATTTAAGAACCAGCTGAGAAAGAAAGAATCACTAGCTGTGAGTTTTGGAGACACACTTTAAAGAACCAAAGCCTATGAAGAAAATTTCTTCAGATCTTACACACAGAAAGTGCTACTGTGGAACTAAATGAAATGAGTTGAAAATGGCGAGCCTGGTGATGGATATTAAGGAGGGCACGGATTGCATGGAGTACTGGTTGTTATATGTAAACAATGAATCATGGAACACTACATCAAAAACTAATGATGTATGGTGACTAACATAACACCATTTAAAAAAAAGGAACTTAAGATATTAGTTGTCATTTAGATCAGTGTCCTCTGTTTTTTGTTTGTTTGTTTTATTTTGTTTTCCAGGGCTTAAACTTGTGCCACATTTGTGCAAGCAATCCATTTTTACCAAGTTTTAAAATGTCTTTTTTTGAAACTTCTAAAAAGTGTATTTTGTGCATTTTATCCAACAGATTAGAGCTAAGTATTAGATGAGAAAGGGTGAAAAAATATTCACTACCCACAATGTTAAGAGAGGACAAGAATGATGAGTGTTACAGGAATTTGAAACACACAAAGCAACAATTAGCTTGTAAGAAAAGATCTCTCTATCTCTGTCCTGATGGATTTGATTATGGGTGGTTCAGGGGAAGACTTCCTTATCAGCTAAGCTAAAGGTTCTGTTTAACACTGGACTATTCCCACATGTTGCCAATCAGCCAAAAGAGCAAAGGAGTTACACAGAATGGATAGGATGGTTATTAAAAACAACCCTTCAAGAAGATCTTTCTGCACGTTGTCCAAATCAATACATGTATCTATTTTTATATGAACTAAGGCAGTTACCTGATGTACAGTGAAAAGGGTCAGCAGAAAAGGCTCACATATGTCTTCTTGAAAATGGAACACAGTACTTGAAAAGGAGACATCCAAAAGTCAACTGCCACTTGCAGCGTAATGTTGAATTATACAGTGGACATCATAAAACAGCATTGTATTCATCAGCAAATTCCTGCCAGTTTTATTTCTCTGCAGCTAAATATGCTAAGGTTGGTGCTATTAAATTATTGTTTCAACATTTGTAAAACTATACATATACCTCTCTAGGTCTCATGTAATCTGGCTGGATGCAGGTAAAAGGTGGAACATGGAATATTGTTCTTCATAGAGAAGTAAACCATAATTTACATAAAAATTAAAGCCTTACCAATAGCCGTGAAAATAATTACAATTTCATAATTACATTTAGCTGTTTCTCAATAGTCAAAGACAGCCTTTCTCAACAGTGGCTTCAGGAGAGATTTAAGCTCTAATGCCTTAGATGGTATCAATTATGTGCAATGGATTAACTTTTTTTGTATGAAAAGTCTGGATCACTTATCTCCTTTACTCCTGAATTTATTGGCAAATAAATTAACTTGCCAAAGACTTAAGGTTTATAGAAACGAACACCCTTGATCTACTGGTTGAGAAGAAGTGGACTCATAGATTTTATTTTAAAGTCTTTAAGTACTTATTAACACAATGAACCACAATGAAACACCACTCATCTTTTCCCAAACCACAGACACTATTGAGTGAGGAAATAATCAGTAGATGGCATATTAGGAAATTAAATAAGCTGTGAAAATATTTAGAAATTGATATCAAAAGGCTTGTACTTTAAAAAGTTATAGCAGTGCAAATTGATTGCAAATTGATTCATCCCTTCCATTAAAAAGTACTTATGTCTACTGAGAATTAGAAATTATGCTCTAGTTTGAGAATTTGAGACTAAGTCTGGTGTCTTCTCTTAAAGCACTCATGATTGTTTCAGAGATAGGAATGTAAAGAAATAATTACAATACTAATTATGGTATGGTATAATTGAGAAAGATATAAGTGTTGCAGTATTATACAAGATACAGTAAAAATAAAAAGGTACTGCTATTAACAGTATTAAATTGGACCATAAGAAATTGAAGATATTTGATTCTTTTGACCTACAGAAATTGCAATTGTATGTAACTCATCTAACATTAGTTCTCATAGTGTTAAAATTGAATTTGATCTTGAAAAATGATAAATGATTAGAATTAGGTTCTACAGCAAGCGACCTAAACATTATAGTGATTTAAACAAGATAGGAGGGCATTTTTCTCTGTATTAAATTGATTTTGGAGGTTGGTGTTTCAAAGCTGCTCTCGGTTATGCACCACAAATTCCTGATGACCTTGGCACCTATTAACAGTCTGATGTCTCATCTGGTGTGAACCTCAGTTACCCTATTCTAGAGAGCCGTGGGGAAATGATGAAGTAGAGGGACTGAGGATGCATGTCAACTGTCACTACCGGAGAATTTCGAAAGGATGCCACATGACGTCAGAGATACCATTGTCTAGAACCTAACCACAAAGCTATGCTTAACCTCAAGGGAGGTTGGAAAATGCAGTACTTTGAAGGCAACTATGCTTCACCTAATAATTCTATAATTCTAGTACTACAGAAGAAAAAGGAGTATGGGAATTGAGGATGAACCACTAAGGAATAGTAATCTAATGATCTCTATACCTAATGTGGGGCTGGAAGTCAGTGACCTGAAGATCAAGAGTCAGATGGCCCTGGGAGTGAGCCAGCCAGGAAGGTGCCAGTCTACATCAGGGTAAATGGCAGGAGTTGTATTTGAAACAACAGGAGTAGTCCACACAGTGAAGAGCCTTCTATGTTGGGCTAAGACATTGGAATTTATATCATCTTCAATAAGTAGCTATTGAAGGATTATGACGTGGTGGCTAAATGAACAGATTTGCATTAGGAAGATCACTCTAGCTATGGTTGGGAAGAAGGATTGGAAAAGGACGAGAGTGAAAGAGTCAACATTTGTTTTCCTTGGAGGAGAATGGGTTAATTTCCCAAACCCATTGCCCTTTAACAATATGGGTTAAAAAAATAAAGTAATAAAAATATAAAAGACAATAATTATTATTTGCTCAATTTATTCTTTCTTAAAGATTTTATTTATTTATTTATTTATTTATTTGACATAGAGAGAGATCACAAGCAGGCAGAGAGGCAGGCAGAGAGAGAGGAGGAAGCAGGCCCCCCACTGAGCAGAGAGCCCCATATGGGGCTTGATCCCAGGACCCTGAGACCATGACCTGAGCTGCAGGCAGAGGCTTGCCCCTCTGAGCCACCCAGGCTCCCCTCAATTTATTCTTTAATTGAATTTAAAAAGTTGTAACTTAAACAAGCTTAACACAGAAAAGGTAAATGAAGTGGGTGTTATGGTTATAGAATTGTGGTCTAATTTATATTCTAATATGGTGGGTAAAAATACATATTTCTTTAAATTTCTACAATTAAGTTTACAAAAATATCTAAAGCCTTAAGATATAAAAATCACTCTTTTACCATGTGAAATGTTGCTGTTTAAATCCTATTTATTTTTTAAACACAGATTTTTGTAAATATTTTGATCAGAATCTTATTTTGCAAAGTAAGTAATTATTTGGAAGTCAGAATTTTAAGAAATATTACAGTCTAGCTGTTTTATAGTTTAACAATTTTCCAAAGTGCACTTTTTCATTACCTTTTAACTCCATAGTATAACTAGCCGAGGCAGGTCAGAAGAAAGTGCTGAAGGGGAAATGATCTAAAATTTGAAGTTATGTTGCTGATAGCTGTTTGGACATTTGACTCTGTTGTTGTATCTAAAAGCCAATAGAGTGGTTCATAAAACTGATTGTGGAGCACATTTCAGAACTAATAAAACAAATTGACTATTGATGATGTGCACAGGGCAAATCCAATTACATCTCACAAAGCTTTATATTGCTCTATTTCTCCTTTAATGTTTTCTATTCATTTATTTCAATTTAAAGTTTGGGTAACAAGCCCGAACAAGATGCAGTGTGGATAGGCAGAGAGTGGCTGGAAATTTAGAAATAAAAGTCACAAGTGAAATTCTGAGTCCACCTTTTGTGGCTCTATCTCTGGACACATCATTGAAACTATCTTAGTTTCAAATTCATAGAATTAATTGTACAGTCCATTTTAAATATTAAATAAAATACCATAGGTACACATTATGTAAACCAATAATGTAATACAAGAAAAACTATTATTACTAATTTAAACAATGAATAAAACATATATATCTATAAGCACGTGTACACACACACACACACACGGGTAACTTTCATGGGACCGTCCTGTCTGACTCACTTTACTTTTTCCTAATGGCATTTTGGAAGAAAAGGATGGATTTTCTTATCATCCCTTTCCCAGAATTCTGGCACAACTCCACATGACCGTGAAGACAGTATTTTATGTTTCGTTGTACCCCTGCTACCTACTGCACAGATGACAAATGCGACAGGGATATCAGGGCTGCTGCTTGGACCTGAGGAGTGTAATTAGCAGACACATACAAAATACTTTAATGACAGCTCCCTTCTGAATGCCTACACCTGCTGGACACTGTAATAATGAGGCTCATCTGCCACTTGAACATTGATCAAATGTCTCAATGGGGCTTGAAAAATATGTGATTCAGTTGTCATCACAGACCTGGCACAACCCCACAACCAGGATCAGGGATACTGTGAAATAGTCAGCATCTGCTGCTTCACCAAGCAACATTTTCTTTTAGTCAATTCCATAGTCTTATTTGCATCCTCTTAATTTTCTTATGCTAGAGATTAATCATTCATGAAAATAATAATTACAAAACTCATTTAAAAGTTTAAAAAAAAAAAGCCAGCTCCTTTTGATGGGCATTGCTTCTGAAAGAGGAGAAAAAAAAATCAACTCATGCTCAAAGGAACTTCAAAGCTGGATGCTCTAAAACTGGGATGGCCTCAATTTTTTTTTTCTCTAATAAAGTTAGTCATGCTGGTTGTCACATATATAATGACAGGTGAAGAGAAGATGTTGTAAGTATCTATCTCCATGTATTGTATATTAAGGAAATGGAAACAACTGGTTAATTTTTTTAGATTATACTGAGAAGTAAAGTGTGATATAAAGAGCAAAATGATATAACAAAACATAAAAGTTGAAAGGAATTTTAGAGTTCCTTTGGCCAACTAGAATCTGTTTCATAGAAGAACACTCTGGCACCCCAAAGACTTGTGTATTCAGCATGTGCTTTTAAACTGTTACTTCCCTATGAAGAAACAGATTCCTTTTGTGGATAAATCTAACTTTTAGAAAATACTTCCTTATATTGAGCTCACATGGATCTTCCTACAATTTCCATTCTGTAATCCAAAACTGTCACAAACTGCATTCAGTCTTCTATTTAATCATTACAATATTCAGAAAGAGCTACCATGTACTCTTAAAGTGTGCACCCCTACTCAAGTAAGCACGAATGGGGCCCTCATCCGTACTTCTGACCTTGTCACAGACTTGGCTCCCTGTCCTTGGTGCTGACTCTTTGGACCTGAATCATCTTCCCAAGCACACTCTGCTTCAAGATCCTGCCTTCCTTCTGACATTATTCAAATTGTCATGCTAATACTCACAAGTTTGCTTAGGGACTTCATTTTGTTTCAAAATAAAATACTTATAAACGTGTTTACAAATATTTACAAACATGTTTAAATGGCATTTCAAAATAATTTACTCATATTCTCTGAAGTAGGTATTGTTACCCTTAATTTAATCAGACCTTAATTAATCAGACCAAATCTGTAATTTTCTAAAAAATGCCATGTAGCACTTGTTGAGCTCTTATTCCATGTCAGGTACCGAGCACTGTCTTCTTTTAATCTTCACAAGAAATCTTTGAATGAGTTGCTATTAATATCCTCATAATAGAGTTGGCAGAGTCAGTCACAAAGTGGTTAGGAAATGTCCCCAGTGTCACAGGTGAAAACCAGCAAAGTCACAGCCATCTGTACAGCAGTTGTGGAATTTTCATAGAGTATCTCACAAGTGCTCATCTTCATCTGTGTCAAGTACCGCATTACCCACCAGAGGTATGCAAATTAACAAAACATGGTTTCTGCAACCAAGGTGCTTTAGCATGAAAAGCAAAGAGGTATGCACATAAACAAATGCAGTAAATTTTTACTAGGACTATCATAGGTGAATGCATATCTTAAGGAGTGTGGACTATGGCATAATAGAAATTGATGCTCAATTTTACTTTCCAAAGATGGGCCAGCTAAGGGTTTAGGGGAAAAAAAAAAAAAGACTTAACCCCTGGTGTTAAAAGATAGGTTGGTATTATGTTTCTAGGTAATCAATATAGAAGCAAGCATAGAGTTTTCTGCGCAAAACTGAGGAATTGTGAACCTGGTGATGTGAAGGTGAAATTACAAAGACTTCTGTGTCTTCTGCGTGTTCTATGGCTTGATGATAAGTCTAGGAACAAAGTGAGTGACACTAAAATTAGATAAAATTAGATAGAGGGATGCCTGGGTGGCTCAGCCAGTTAAGCATCTGCCTTTGGCTCAGGTCATGATCCCAGAGTCCCAGGATCAAGGCCCTTGTTTGTGGTCCTCAGACTCCCTGCTCATTGGGGAGTCTGCTTGTCTCTCTCCTTCTGCTCCTCCCCCTGCACTTGTGCACTCTCTCTCTTTCTCACTTTCTCTCTCTCTAATAAATAAAATATTTAAAGAAATAAAAAATAAAATAAAATCAGATAGAATACTGAGAGGTACTGACCAGATCATAAAGAACCTTCTCAAAAAAAAAACCAAAAAACCCCAAAAAACTAAGGTAATTCATTTAATAGCATTTATTCATTTGCATTAAGCCTAATTATTGAATATAATGGATTGTGGTAAGTGCTAGGAAATCAATAATTTGACAAAAATGACAAAAACCAGATAAAACCTTTGATTAGTAAAAAATAAAAAATAAAAAACAAACAAAAAAGCGCTTTGACTTGTGGAAGTTTTTTTGATCAGTATTTTAGTAAGATAGTTTTGAAAATAGTGAAGAGATCATATCATGAGGGACAAGATTGGAGGCAAGGACGTTAATCTGAAACAACTGAAATTCTTCAAGTAATAAATATGGGCCTGAATTTAAGCATTTTAAGTGGGAAAGAAGAAAAGTTACATGGAGTTGAGATTCGTGGCCCTGGTGGCTGCTAGAAGTTGAGGTTAGGAGAGAGAAAATCTCTCAATTAGGTCCAAGTCTAAATGCATGTTTACCTGTATTCCCTTTGTTTTTCCAACTTGATTTAAAAAACTCGATTTGAAAACATCTTTTCTAACTTGATTTAAAAAGAATAGGTAGGTAGAACAATTGGTCTCCCGACAATTACTAAATATTTCATTTCTCCTTATAGATATTAGTACATTAAGCCACAGCATATGCTATATTTATTCCCACAGCTCTAAAAAGAGCATACTTTGCCAAAAAATAGGATGATACTGCTGAGTTATATCATATAAGTCCCTCCATACTCAAGAGGAGGAGCTCAAACAAGGGCAAGAATACTGAGGTGTGGAATATAGGCCACCTTAAGGGGGTATGCCATGGTTATCTTTCACATGAGGGTGGGCTCCAGCTAGTAGTAAGGATGTCCTGCATATATTCATTTAGTTTTAAGTTTCTGTACACTTACTTGCATTAGTTTCATCCATTCGTGTGACTTCAACCTTTGCCTTCTTCATATAATCTAATATATTCCAATCCAAAACTTTTCCCAAAATTCAGGCCAGGTTTTCACAGTGCCCGTTTTTCATCACTATTTGGATACTCTACCAAGGCCTTAATAATAACATGAAAAATAATTTTTAATTATTCCTCTGTATCTGCTTTTGCCGTTGTTGAATTTCCCATTCTGCTGATTCTGTCATCATCCTCAATGATTGGGGATAATTATTTTTTCTTCCTTATTGTATACTGGCTTGTAGATTTCAAATTCTGCACAGTTTTTGACCGTGTTCTGTCTCAAGTCCTTACAACTCTTCATTCGACCCTTTTCACACAATCACTCTGTCCAAATTAAACCATATGAAACTATTTGTATCAGACTTTTAACCCCTTTCTGTTATAATCCTCTTTACATTTGTCTTATCCATAACGGGTATTACTATTCCTAAACACTGCTAAAATTATACTGCTTGAGACCAGTTGGATTCCTGTTACTTACAAAGTATTTTTCTATCATTAGTGTCAAGAAACAGTTCTCCAGAACGCTTTCCACTCTGCCTTTTCAGGCTTATCGCCTGATACTTCCTTTCACACACACAGTAAAATGCTACATATGGATTACACTTTAGTCTGTAGAGGTATCCCATGTTCTCCCATTTCATGCCTTTGCTCTTGTGATGTTATCTTCAAATATCCTTAGTGAGGGAACAGATTTTGCCACCCCACAGTGTGTCTCTTTGGCATGTGGATTGTTAGGGGCCAGTTGCTTTTGAGAGGTAGAAAGTTTCGAAAGAACCTTTGACATTCACCCTAACTGCCTAAAAGAATTTAAATAGAACCTGCTCCAAAAAGGGAACTATCACCATAGATTATTATAGTAAAATATGAACTAAGTGTAGTAGACAGGGAAGTGTAGTAGATAGGAAGTGTAGTAGACAGGAAGTATAGCAAGGCCTGTTTCATCATACTGTTCTCCATGTCCCATTATCTCTAGATGGCCCAGCAAACATTTATGTAGCAAACATTTACTCTTTCCATTCTTCTTATGAATATTTTCCTCCCCTTTGAAGCGCCACACCCCAACCACTTTCTCCTTAGTCCAAAAAGACATATATACCTCATTTTGCCTATCTGAAGAATCTTTTACATTTTTATGCATACAGAATTAAATTTGATTTTCTTCTGTTAATCTGTCTCATGTCAATTGAATTCCTAGACCACTCAGGAAAACCATAAACAGTAAAGAAAAAAGAAAAATGTTTCCCCCCCAGCATCCATAAGAAGGAATTACTGTTGAAATTTTATTTGTATTTCTTTTATATATCAAATTCATGACTTTTATTATAGTTTTTATATGTTTATAGGGTTTTTTTCTTCCATTTCCTAAGAAGAGAGGTTCATATTGTTTGGCATCACCTGTGACTACTAATATTTTTGCCTGGCTAAAAATATCCAGGAGATACAAATTTATTGAATTAATAATGTGTTAATTAAGGAGTTCATCATAATAATGCCAGAAACACACCTATTACAAATTTACAAAACAGACGTTGTGTTCAAAATGTATGAGAAATGTTTGTAAATAATACATTTTATTATGCACCTTTGTTCATATATTTTTTAAATATTTCAGATGTAATAACAAATGAAAAACACAGAGTCAGATCTTAATTACAACTGTGTATTCACAGTTACTTTTTTATTTTCACTGGAATAGCTTGCAAAATACAATAAAATGCCCCTTTTCTAAGATTCTCCAAAACAGCAAAGACCAACTGAGTATATAAAATGTAAACTGAGGTTGTAAGCTGTCTTGAGGGAGAACGTTTAGTTCACCTGCCATTCAAAATCTGATTTAGAATATCCATTCTTAAAAAGAGGGATGAAAGATTAAAATTACTTTTCTCAAGGGTTATAAGTTTAATTTGTGTCACAAGGGAAAAAAGCAAAACCACAAACAACATTCTCTTTCTCCCATAGAGCTCTGAGATGGAACACCAAGCTGATATACCTTTAATAATGTAACATGCAGTAAAATCTCCACATACGGAAACTTTATATCATTTACTACCTTATAAAACTGTAAGTGCCCTCTTAAAGTCAGTATATTCTGACACTCTGCTATCCACAGATCTCATGCTGAAATCCACAGGAGTTAGGCATTAAAAATTGAAAGCAGAATGCAGTTCTTTCAAATTGGATAATTGGAAGCTAGTGAGACATCTCAAATATGGGTGTAATAACAAGTAGGCTGCTGGCAAAACATGAGTAATCTGGGTGCTGTATTTAAATTTTTAACTGACCCTTTGGCAGACTGCATCATGAAAAACTAAACTTCAAAGAAACAAGAGCTTCGTTTTGCCAATCTTTTATAGTTGAAAGACTACCAACAATCTGCTCTACCAATATTACCTTAAAAAAACGTTTTTAAAAAGGTTCATAAGAACAATATCCTCCTATACTCTTTCCAGTAATTGGCATGTTTTAGGGTATCTATTCTAGGCATACAGTGTCATCAACCTTCCTAAAAATTACAATGTAACAGTATGGTCATAGTTGATACACATAGTGATATCAGGAGAATAAATGATACTTCCGTAAAATTTCATTTATTCTTTCCTGCCAAGAAACTACTTCTAGAATTCACTTTCTATAGACAAATAGCTATGCTTCAAAACCAGAGATAGCTCTGCTGTCCTATAGCAGTAACTCCCTGGTTTCCTGGCTGATGCTTAAATGTTCTTGTTAGAACATCACTCCTTCAGTGATGTTTGTGTTCAAATATTAATAGCTGAGAGCACTATGCTTAGTCAGAGGATAAAGGTGCTTGGAATAAATGAAAATACTAGATAGACTTCAGAACATAACAGTGGGGATCTTCTTTTGGTACAACATATAATTTTCCTAAGGTATGTGTGGAACAACATAAAATCACCTCTCAAATCTGATTTCTAACAGTTAAGACCTTGTGTGTGGAGATGATGCTTTGATTTGAACAAGCATGATTATGGAAAATAAGTTATTTTAGATAATTGGATTCCAATTGTACAACATCACTTTTAAGATGATTGTATTATTTGATTAGGATGGAGGCACTGAGAAACTAAAGAACATATATTAATAAACATTTGGCTGTGTTCAAACAGGTTCTTGTAAGAACTTGGGATTTTCTTTTGAGGGATTTTTAAGACATAAAAAAGCTTATCATTCTAAAAGTTTTGGTTATGACCTACCTCAAGTTGTCTTTCCAGGTTTCTGTGAGTTGGGAGATTGTTAATTTAAGCAAATGGTAGTTTCAGAAATACATTTCTGTATTATATGTAATATTAACAAGTATATGTTTATGTTGTATATAATGCATATGCATATTTTACATGTAATATTAACAATTAACAAATTAACATTTTTCTAGACTACAGGAAATTGAAATGCAAGGGACTTTGGGAAAGAAACAAAATGTGGCAACATTTTAAATAGATATTTACAAATTTGTTAAAATTCATATCTATTGTGTGTTATATTTTTAGTGTCTCCAAAAAAAAGAGTAGCATTAAATATTGTCTGTAGGTAATTATTGTCAAAAAATTTACTACCCATGGATCTGATTTATGTTGCTAAATTTCTTGATAGGTGGAAATGATACTTGTGGAAGAAGTCGAAACTCTAAGCCTCTGAATTTTTTGTTTTGTTTTGTTTTGTTTCATTGAGTATAATCTAAGGGTTAACTTTATTTAAGATTTATGTGTCCTTATCTGGAGAATAAACCCTACCCTCAGTTGTACACCCTGTTCTAGCTACTACCTTATTTTTCTCTTTTCTGTTACAGTGCAATTTTCCTATAAAAATATGTTTTAACTTATTCAGCCCACATTCTCCTTGCAACTCACTCCCCTTGGAATTCCCATCCTATGGTTCTCGTGAAACTCTTTTAATGTGGGTTCCCAATTGCTCCAGGTAGTGAAATTGAGTGACCGCTCATTTGTGTTGCCCATAACTGAACTCCGGAAGAAATCTGCACAGTTCCTTCTTTGCACCTAATTGGAACAGTGACTTCTTTCATTCTGTGATGTTGAATTCTGGAGGAGGGTGAAGGGGTAGATTTTCTTTGCTCCCCTCCCATACCTTTCAATCTCCTTTGCTGACTTCGAGTTCTCCCTTTGGCCTCAATGGTTCTAAAAGCCATCTACGTGACAGTTGTTTCTCGGATATCTGTCTAAACACGACCTCCCCAAACAACAACTGCCCAGTTGACACCACCCTCAAGAGCTCATAGGCATCTCAGCATGGACTTGACCATGCCAGAACTCTTTAGTTTACCTTCAGCAGTTTGAAAACTTCTATTTTTCTGTTGTTGCTCATCCTCTGCCGAACGATTCTCCACACAGTAGCCAGAGTACTTCTTTAAAAATGAAATTCAGATCACTTTTCTTGCTCACTTGAACCTGCCACATGTTTCCCATCATATTAAAATCCAGTGTGAACTCGCTGCCTTAACCCCCACTGCGCTGTGCAACTCAGCTCCTGTATCTTCACTTCCGCATCCTGGGGGCCCTCCGACTGCTCAGTCTGAGCATTTCTCTCCCTTCTTTCCTCTTCTTGATCATCCCAACAATACCCAAGCCTCAGAGCTCAGGCACTATTTCTTCTGCATGACACATGGTTTTTCCCAGACCTTTCAGCGGTGGCTTTCTCACCATTAGGATCTCACCTGAATTGGTAGTTTCCCAAAAGCTTTTTTATTGCCAAATTTAAGTTAGATTCTTGCCTTATTTTTTTTTCTTCAATGTCCCTACTTTATTTTGTTACCATTATCTGAAATTATCCTTCTATTTATTTTAATTTTGTTTATTTTCCATCCCCCCACACTCAAGTGTAAACATCAGGAAAGCAGGGGCCTCATTCAGTCTTGTTGAATCGCTGAAGCCACAGATCCTCTTACAGTATCTGATAATAAAAGACACTCAATAAATACTTTCTGAATGAATGGATGAATGAATGTTGTTGAAGAGGCAGATTTTGCTTTTAGCTGGGTTCTGTTTTAATTAAGAGAAGTTATGAGTACACTGAACCCAAAAGACACTGCTTGAGAAATTTATATTCTTTTTGTCTTCATTAAGCTCTAAAAATTTGGCATAAGCACAAAGAGCACCATAGCCCCTGTTGGCCAGGAGACAGATTTTGTTCTTGTTTTCTGCTTTATTTTACCTGCATCATACTACACAAAATAAAAATTATTATGCTGCTGGATTTGTTTTTAGATATTCCCATCTATTCTACCATTATCCAATTATGCACTTTAATAAGCTAGTCTACAGCTAATGCCTTTATATTTGCCCTACCAGAAATTTGCTCAGCCTATGCACGTTAGCTCTGACATATATTGTCTCCTATAGCTGAAACTTTTGTGTGTACATTGTCTTTAGAACTACTGCAGTGGTCTACTCTGCAGAGCATTGGTGAAAATGTGTTCCTTTACAGTTGATATGAGAAAACTGCTTCTTATAAATCAGGAGGGTTTGTTTTGAATGGACATACACAGTCCTTACAACCTTCCAAAGGAGCAAGAGACTACAAGAGAATGGGGGATAGACACGATTTGATTTCTTCACATCTTTAACACTGCTACGTTCCATATCATTGCTGGCAACGAAAGTGCAATTCATATACTTCTTGTTGGATTCAATTTCATCTGTGGAGTCAAAGCCTCTTTCATCTTTGTTTTCCACAGCTCAAATCTACACTTACTGCAGTCTCTGCAAACAATCCTAGCTCATCCTCATCCTGCAAATACGGCGAGGTACCCACAAGCTTATAAACTGGTATTCCTAACTCAAAGCTGTCTTGTTCTTCAACGGATATATTTTGAGCTTCCCATGTGTCCCTCAAAATCTTCTCTACAGTAATTCCTGGGAGATCAGTGACCTTCCTTCTCAAGGTCAGCAGTGTTAACTGCAGTCGAGTTTCTCTTAGGGAGAAGGACTTCCTAGAAAGAAATGGGGTCACAGGCCTCACTCTAGAACCCCTGAATTTGAGTTTAAATTTTAATAATCTCCTCCGTGATTTGTATAAACATTAAAGTTTGAGAAGCACTGCTATGTGACATCTCCCTGAATAAATCTTCCAGTAGATTCTTCTGAATTAAATTATTAAGTGAACTCACTTATTCGTCCTCTCTGAACATTTCTCTTGAGATTTCAGGAGTCTACTTATTTTCTAGCAACTCTGAACTGTTTGTAATTCCCCACCCCTCCAAAGCAGTTCCATGTTTCCACATTTTTGCTTATAGATAAATTAGTGCTACATTATGCTAAAAAGTGTGGGTGTTGGCATTGGAGAGAACTGTGTTAAATTCTCAGCAAAACACATTAATATCAGAGCGTTCTATTTTTTTAAGATTTTATTCATTTATCTCACAGAGAGACACAGAGAGAGAGCAAACACAAGCACAAGCAGGAGGAGTGGGGGAGGGAGAAGCAGGCTTTCCACTGAGCTGGAGCCACATGTGGGATTAGATCCCTGGACTCTAAGATCATGACCTGAGCCAAAGGCACGTGCCTAATGAATGAGCCACCCAGACACCCCTAATTACTTGACTTCTTTGAACAGCTCTTTGTTTGTTTGTTTGTTTGTTTAGTTTTGTTTTGTTTTTTAATCTTAAAGTGAGGATAATTGTAGTACTTACCTGGTAAAGTTGTCGCAAGGGCTAAATAATGCATAAGACATTCAGTCCCAGTGTCTGGCAAATAGTAAGCACACCATAAATATAGGTAACATTAGGGGCGCCTGGGTGGCTCAGTGGGTTAGAGGCTCTGCCTTCCACTCAAGTCATGATTCCAGGGTCCTGGGATCGAGCCCCGCATCGGGCTCTCTGCTCAGCGGGGAGCCTGCTTCCCCCTCTCTCTCTGCCTGCCTCTCTGCCTACTTGTGATCTCTCTGTCAAATAAATAACCTACTTGTGATCTCTGTCTATCAAGTAAATAAATAAAATCTTTAAAAACATATATATAGGTAACATTATGATGACCTCTGGGAAAACTGCTCTCCTCGTTCTTCATGACTGAAAACTACATGGATGAACATCCTCTAATTAACTCTCCCACTTTCACTTGAATTAGGTATCTTTCTTCACAAATCCCTCGTAACTTTTTTACCTAAATTATTCTCTTGTTATTGTCAATTCAGGGAACTTGTTCATTTGTTAAGATTTTAGGTCCAGAAGGTGTAGTAATTCATATCTAGGTACCATATATTCCAAAGAAGGGACCTAAAAAGTGGCTGAAGAAGAAGAAGAAGGATGAAAGTATTAGCAGTTATTACAGAAACTGCCCGTTGTCCTCCATACCCATCCTTACTGTCCTGTCTCCAGGCAGAATCACCGTCTTGTGTGGAGCAGCAATATACTTACCTACGAGAATCTGTTCCCTGGCCCTGGGTTTGTCCTAGAGACTCCGTTCTGGCTAGGGAGTCTGCTTTCCACAGAAGTTGGTCTCTTTCATTATTTTCCTTCCTGCTTTCAGTGCCGACCAAAGACTGCACCCCTGTTATGACTGCAAGGCAGCTGAGAGGTGTGAGTCTCCTCTCAAGACAATGAGCAGAAGAAAGATGCTGTGATCTTCATGACATAGACCCAGCTGGCCAGTTCTGGATCCTTAGTGCAATCAAATATATTTACATACACACAGGTGACATCTTAAATACTGTAAAGTTTGTGAAAAAGTGTATATTTGCTGAATTTTTCTGTGTATACACATAATGGAATTAAAAACTTGAATATACTACAAGTGCCTAACTAGATATAAGGGAAAAAGTCTGTTTTTTTAAGATATTTTATTTGCCAGAAAATGCTAAAAAGATAGTTCTTCAATTTGAATCTGTTTTTTTTTCCCCCAAAGAACATTTTTCCTTTTATTTACTTTATGTTTTGAGGGAGGGAAGGCTGTTTAACATATCAAATATTAAATAGCTAGAAGTAATCCATAATGTCCTAAAATTGCACACAAGTTTTGGCATTCTTATTTATTTTTCTGTGGGGAGTTTCTATAGCTTTCATTGGCTTCTCACCCTCGTGTAAGAATAAAGCCCCTTAAAGGAAGAGGTTATTACTCCAGTATTCCATTCCATTCCAGTATTATGTTCACTTCTCAGAAATAAAATGGCTACATAAACTACATCACGGGAACAAAACATGATGTATGTAAATTCAGGACTTACTCTTCAGTCCCCATCTTCTAAAATATTCGTATTAAGATTTTTTTTTTAAAGGGAGAAAACTGGCAAACCTAGATTCTGATTCAAACTCTTCATTTACACATATATACATCAAAAACTTACTTTGCTGATTCTGCTTTCATTCGTCTAAATTTAGACAGCAGTAACGAAAGCTGCAATTTTCTTTCGAAAATTACAAATCTGTAGCAATAATTGTATCTGCACCTACTCTCTGCCTATTTTTGCAGTGTTCAAAAATATTCATATGGCTAGAGAGCAGGTGTTCGCGACGGCATGTGTTTCATGACTGCCTTCCTGTGCAAAACAAGAATTCAGCAGCAGATTAAACCTGCACCCAGGTGCTCATGGAGAAGGGCTTCTCCAATGCCCAGTTCTGTGAAGCCAATGACATTCATATGAATCCTTAGCTCTGCCAGAAGAGCCTCCGACTCTGATTTTGATAGACCGGGAAGGCCATAATTTATGTTTCTTTGCAGAGGGTGAAATTTACAGTTAATATACTTGGCTTATTTTACTGTGAGATTTTCATTTCTATTTGCTTTCATTTCACACTTTTCTGTTTCTGTGGTATTCTAGGGAAGAGTAAGCGGTGTGTCATCCGGCAGTGCTGAGAAGCCATGTAGACATGATGGCACTGACTTTCACCAGACTGCAAGCTTCTGGAAGGCAGGAGCATCTCTTCATTCAGCATGTGGTGCTAAACCTAGCAATAGAGTACACTGAAAAACTGATTTTAAATATTAAATCAGTGGGAGTATATTGAGGCTGGAGATGGTGTGTGCTGGGATACTATACTCTGGAAGATAACATGGTAAAAAAGCAGGTAGTTCCTCAGTAAGATTGTTAATAAGGCAAAAAATGCTCAGACAAAGCCCAGAGAATGGCCATGGTGAACAAGAACCAACCAAATGCTCTAAAATAAAAATTCTGGGGGTGCCTCAGTGGCTCAGTGGGTTAAGCGTCTGCCTTCAGCTCAGGTCGTGATCCTGGAGTCCCCAGTTGGAGCCCCAGCATGGTGGGGGTGGTCCCTGATCAGCGCGGAGTCTGCTTCTCCCTCTACTCTTAACCCAGGTTTTCTCTCTCTCTCTCTCTCTCAAATAAATAAATAAAATCTTCAAAAAAATAAAATAAAAATTCTGATCATCCAAGTAACAAGTATGATGTTGTAACTAAGGACCAAATATACAATTTATTAAGATATAAGATAAACACAAACATGTGTATATCAGATCATATGTTCTTGGAGCAAGTAACAGAGATTCAAACAAGAATACACAGCTCTAAAGAGAAGATCAGAATTTTATCGATTCAGTGGCTTAATGAAGTGAGTCATCAAGGTTCCAGATTTATTTTCCTCTACATCCACATGGTTGACTTCATCTTAGTCGAGTTCCCATGCTTGTTGAGGGATGGCCAACAGAAGCAGCCAGAAATGCAAGCACTCATGTTTGTGGACTCGAGGAGAGAGAAAGATGCCTGTCACAGGAATGGAGAAAACTTTCCCAAAATATTCAGAAAATTTCCAGAAGTTTCTTTGACCAGACTGGGTCATAGTTTTTTGTTTTTGTTTTTGTTCTCCTCCAATAAAACCCAAATAAGGAAAATGAATTTGAGCTTGGTTTGTTTGCTTGTTTTGTTTTGGCTTTTCTACTGACATCCACCTCTGGACTATCATGTTCTGTTCCATGAGGTGCATTAGCTGTTGTGGAGGCAGCATCAGGAGTGGGGGTGCGGATACAGGAATAGGAACACAAGTTGGGGAAAAATAGTTTCAAATTAGTAGACAGAATAAAAGACATGCAGAATAAAAAGAAAATTTCTTCTAGTGAAGTATTTAATGGCAGAAAACAAAATGATGTGGCATATATGAAAGGAAAAACCCAGAAGTAGCAGACAGCTCTGCGGAAACAAACGGTAGGCTTTATAATCATCCTGTTCAAAACAGATTAGTTAGAAAGAGCACAAATGTTTAGAAAACAAAATAAAACAAAAAACACCAAAGAAGCCTGTTGATAAAGTGCTAGAAAGAAAAGACCTGTTGTTGAGTGGACTATGAGGCAGAGGTTAATCTACCCACGTGGAGGACAGGAGCTACAGGAAGGCACCAGGAACCTTCCCACCTGCCTACCTGCCATCATGCACTTTCAAAACCTAGTCTTGTGTTCCAATGATGCACAGACCGAATTGGAAGACAAAGGTTCTTTCAGCCAGAATCAGAATGGTAAGGAAGGGATCCTAGTGCAGATCCAGCTCAACAACCCGGGATGTGAAGCACATCATTGGCAAGTAGAGCTAATTCTGCCTAATCTGGTGTGTGGTCCACTGAGTTTACAGATGTTCCTTCTGTCCGTTTCTGTTGTTGCCAACCCAGCTGCAGTTTTAGTAGCTTCATTTCTCTGTCCTTTGTTTTTGCATCTTCAGTTAATCACAACTCGGTACTCTTCCACATACCTGTACACCATGCCATATTTTGTAATTTTGACTCATTATGTTTTAATGGTAAATGTTAATTTTTAGAGCAGCATCTTAAAGAAACAGGGTCTTTAAGCTTCAGGTCTTTAACATTCATTTGTACCACAAAACATGCCCCAAACTCTCTCTCCCCAAAGTATTCGCTTGTTTATAACCTAGCTATATTTAAGCAACACTTGCTTGTGCTCTTACCCACTATCAAATAGATAGGTATTATAAATTTTATAGTAGTGCTCCTAAACCTGACATTGCAATATGCGAGGCACCCTCATAGTTCTCTACTTTATATATTATTTTTATGGTGAGAATTAAAGCTTTTATGAGGCTGTAATTTTTGACATTACCATCGCTTCCTGGGAACTCAATGTTATCCTATTCTACAAAGAGCTAAACAGGAGAAAGAACACATTTTCAAGGTCAAGTGAATCTTCTGACTTGTGAGAGTGAGAAGTGAGAGGCCCCAAGCAAAAAAACACAAAAACACAAAACACCTGTGTGCTTGGTTGCAAATACATTTACTACATTAAGGAAAAGAAACATGGGCCTAAGTTTGGATAACACAACTTTTATTTATAAAAAGGTCTGAAAATTAAAATGCTAATGTTTGAAATCTCATAACATATTTGATTACTGTAAATAAAACCAAAATATTTTAAAAGAATATGAGTCATATAAACCCCATGAAAGGAAGCTACTTAAGGAGGATCATTAAACCCTTAACATAAAATAATGTGTATCGATAACAAGTAGCATTATTTTATACAAGAAATAGGTAGTGTACTGTGCCTTGAGTAGGCACTTTGGGAATTTAAAGAGAGATCTATCAGATGCCCGTCCTGGAGGAACTTGAAACACAGTAATAGAAAACACAACAGAAGCCAACTGGAGGAACTCTTTGGTAATTTCAAATAAATATGGATTATGAAAATATTGATGGAAAATAGAGGAAGAGCATATTTAAAGTTACCTTTGTTATATATTATTGACTGACCCATTTACTAGGAAACGGCTTAAGATTCATCTAGAGAAGCACTACGGTATAAAGGGAGTAAAAGAGCTTGGAATCCACAATTCATTTCCTCATAGTGTTCAAGAACAAATTATTTATCTGACATCAGGTTTTCTCATGTTAAAAGTTATCTTTAAAATACCTAATTTATAGCATTGTGTTGGATATTGGATTAGATCATATTTTCCCATCATTTTTAAGAAAACTCACATAATCTAAGATTCGCCATTTTAAATATTTTAAAGTCTATGATTCAGTGACTTCCAGCACACCCACAATGTTGTCCAATCCTCACCACTTTCTAATTCCAGTACAATCCCATCACCCCAAAAGAGAATCCTTCACTTTCCACCACATCGCTCTGCACCTCTAGGCAACTGCTAATCTGCCTTTAGCGTCTGTGGATTTTCATATTCTTGGAGACTTCAGATGGATGGGATTACACAATATGCATTCTTTGGGGTCAGGCTTCTTTGTTTAGCAGAATGTATTCAAAAGCCACCCAAGTTGCTGCACACATCAGCACTTCAATCCTCTACATGGGTGTATAGCCTTTCATTGTAGAGATAAGCCACATGTCCGCTTATACATCGTCAGTAGAAGAACAGACGGGTCATTTCAACTTTTTAGTTTTTGAATAAAAACCATGAACATTCATAGACACGTTTTTGTGTGAATATATGTGGATTAGATAATATTTTAAAAGCCTAATGGTATCTGATAGTACCTTAATTTCTCTTTCCCTACCCCTAGAAGAACTCCACAGTAAATTCACACTCAATTCCAATGTAACAAATGTCAGAAGTTGCCATCCTCATTCGTCTCCTCGGCCTACAGGAAGTCAACCATATGTTTCCATATGACAGAAATTCTGGGCTTCAGAAGCATTCATCTAAAAGCAATTGTAAAGCTTTTCTGAAGTTTACTTCCCGTTTGAGCTCTGATCATTTCCTTAAGTCTATGATTTTTAACTGTGTACAGTGTAGAATTTAGAAAAGTATACTCCGAAGTTTTGTACAAAGGAGAGGTCAACGTTTTGCGACAGCTGTAGTTTCATTAGAGGTAAACCGTGCTCTGTGGAATGACACCTTTCAGGACCACAGGCATCAGAGGAAGGGGTTCTGATTTGGGATGAAGGTAACAGAGTCACAGAACACAGGGAAATAGCTTCACAGGACTTTCAGAAATAGTCATGAGATCACTTTTAAGCGCTAAATCCTTATGTGAACAGGTGAGAGCAATAATCATCACAGACTGTACATTAAAGAAAATGTAACCCCACTTTGAAAAAATAGCCTAATGACCCCCGAACATGGTTGTTACATAACTGTTTTCAAGTTTGTGTCCTGTGTCATTACTAGGTGGTAAAATATAAAAGGGTAGAAATATGATGTGTGTTTTTTAAATTCCTTTCCTTTTCCTTAATCTTCTT
Organism: Mellivora capensis; assembly: GCA_004024625.1. NCBI lineage: Eukaryota > Metazoa > Chordata > Mammalia > Carnivora > Mustelidae > Mellivora > Mellivora capensis. The sequence continues at coordinate 72,342 of PISX010000568.1, forward strand.
TTTAAAAAAGATTTCATTTATTTGAGAGAGAGAGCATAAATGAGGACGGGGGCAGAGGGAGAGTGAAGAAGTAAACTTCCCACTGAGCAGGGAGGAAGGCTCAGATCCCAGGACCCTGGGGTCATGACCTGAGCTGAAGGCAGATGCTCAAACAACCAAGCAACCCAGGTGCCCCTTTCCTTAATCTTCTACTTTTATTTATTTTTTAAAGATTTTATTTATTTATTTGAAAGAGTTAGGGAGAGAAAGCGAGCATGAAAGGGGCAGGGGAGGGTCAGAGAGAGAAGCAGACTCCTTGCTGCACAGGGACCCCAACATGGGACTGGCTCCTGGGACTCCAGGATCATGACCTGAGTCAAAGGTAGACTCTTAACAGACTGAGCCACCCAGGCACCCTTTCTTAATCTTTTTACAGTTAGTTTTGGCAAAATATGGGCCTGTATTATACATTTCTTTCCAGAGATGAGAAAAATTAATTCCCAGTATCTTCATATTTTTCCCTATGATACTTTCACATTCTTTACTTCCTTTTTTAAACTTTTGGTAGCCCCTGTTATTTTCCTGGAATTGAATAACGAGCCGATATTTTCAGCTTACATCTGTCTTCTACATGACTTCATTAATAATTCACTCCACAAATAATTCACTCCACAAACATTTACTGAGCATTGTGCAGGGGTGTATGAGGGTGTGGGTGGGTGGGTGGGTGTGTTAGAGGTGAACAGGGTGAAGTGTTTCATACCTAGATTCATTTATGATTTTGCCCAGCTTGCTCGCTTTCTTATTGGAACAGTTCTCTTAGTACTCTAGTAAACAAGGATGCCACAAGGTGTTATCAAAATACTTCCTAGGGGGATGCTTTGAGCCCTATCCTTACACGTGAACTTTTAAGCATTGTCTACTCTGTACTAATCTTTCCCTTTACACCTACATCTATGCCGTCTTCAGTCTTCAGAACTGTTCCTGCTCCCAACCACCGAAGTGCACTGGATGATTTGTTTTTGTTTTCTTGCCACTGCTTGTGTCTACTTTCTTTTCACATGTACCTTTCTATTTATATATACCCATTCACAGCTAAAGACCCATTTTTAACTGACTTATTATGTTTGGATTTGGGGGATAGTCCCAAGTAACATTTTCCTTTAAAAAAAATGATGTAAGAATTTATCCAGTGGTCTAAATATATTGCAAAGAAGCCCAAATCAGAAAGAATCATGTTTCCTCTGCCATTGATTGTAAAATAAATAATAAATTAACTTCTCTTCATCTGCTGAAATCTTGGACCCCCTTGCATTAAACCAGTGTCACCTGTATAAGTTTCAATTTAGAACAACCATTTTTATGAGCTGTAAGCATTTGTGAACTACTTCACTTAAGAACAACACCCCATTTTGTCCATGTCAATCATGGGCAGTTTGATTAAGCTCTAGGCTGTTTTAAAATAAATAAATTAATAAGTTAATTAATTAATTAATCTTTTAGACATAGGGTTACACACCCTCTGGATATCTTGCTATCTAGTTGCACCCTGCATTTGGCTTAGGACCCTAGAGCTCCACCTACATTACATGGCTGGCTGGCTCAATTGGCCATGATGGCTGGCTTTCTATTACCTGTGCTAATGCTCCTCTCTACCAGCTCAGATAAGAACAAATTTGTTGCCTTTTCAAGTAATTTAAGGAATAAGGGATATGTAGTAGTTCCATGAAACACATTTCCAGTTAAATGTCTCATTTGTTTATCTCCTGCTCCTATTTTAATTTGAGAAACAGGTGCCCTGTGTTTTAATTGGTTTGATGTTAGTCTGCTGTTTTGTTTTTTTTTCTTCAAAAGCTTTAGGCAATTGGACTCTTGCTTTAGTATAGTGCGTAACTGAGATCTATTTAATACATGTCTTCGTTCTTTATCCATATTGTTTTGTGCAGAAACTGTGAAATATTTGCATCTGAGTTATTCCTTGTCAACATGAAGCATGGATCTTCAGATAAGATGCGATGAGCGGCACACTTGGACACATTTTCTATACATTTGCATATAATCACAGGCATAGGAAAATATATATGTTTAATCATGTGCTGTGGAGCAGAATATGTTGATAAAATATGTCATCATGCTTGTTCTCCACTCAAAATCTTACAGAAAATGCAAACTGTTCTCAGATTCCCATAATATTTGAGAAAAATCACACACTCTTTAATTGGCAATAATTGAAGTTACCTTATTTGATTTTAATTGATTCATCCATTTAGCAAACATTACCTCATTTATCCAGCAAATCTGACAAAACTGGGAATAAAGTGGGATATCATGATGAATGAGACAGAGACCCTTGTCTCGGGAATCTTAAAATCTGGTGGAAAAACAAGATAATGAAAAATAAACTAGTGGAAAATTATAGTTCACTGCAGTTTTTCCTAAGAAATTTGGACATTATCCTGTGGGATCTTGGAGGGGAATAATAATCATGAGTCGTTCAGCATCAAGCTGGAGCATGAAAAGAGGGAAGGCTTCCAAGGTGTACTTCATGGCCCTTGAAGGACAAACATGAGTTGTTCAGGCTACAAAAATTGCCCAATGAGTACGTATAATTAGAGGTAAGAGGCCATAATGAATACTTGGGGATGACACATTTAAAAAGAGAGTTCTGATAGAAGTAGGGAAAACAGGAAGAATATAGTGCTATCCATGTAGAGGAAGAAGAATTTCCAAAAGGGATTATTGGATAATCATTATCATCCAATGATAATGACAGTTCAAATAAAATAACACTGAAAAGTGTCCCGTGGTCCCTTTGAATGCTACCGTGACCAGTAAGAGGTCTGCAACAGAGTGGCCGCTAAGTAGCCAGACTCGGGTGGGCTATCTGGAAATTGAGGTTAGGAAAGCATAAGGTAAAACCCCAGAGCAGCATTCTTTGGCATTAAAAAAATATGTAAACTCTTCCAAACCGATTCAGAATCTCTCCCCGTCTGTCTCCCAGCTTCTGCTGAATGCTAGAGTTTTCCATTTTAAAGCTAAAATAGGTGTTGGTTTGAAGCTAAAACAGGCGTCGATGTCACACTCATCCCAGGGAGAACACTGAACCGAACACATCCTACTCCATGTAGGTAACAGATGCTTGCAAAAGGAATCTCTATGGAAACTCGTAGAGGATAGGAAAAGACAAAGAAAATCAAAAGAAGGCTTATGTAGTTTGAATTTCTGTGTTCTTGGGAACATTTCCATTTTATTTGGTGCACGCTTATTTTTTTATGGCAAAAATGATTTCCTCTTGCTGATATTCTTAGTCTACTCTGGACCTTTGGATACTTTTCATAGACTAGTTTGTGTAGGTTAAGTTTACTCACATACTTGAATTAGGCTGATAGAATTACTCTTGAAAATCAAGCTCTTTACCTTGGACTTCAGTTGTTTTCTTAAAATCTACCTTAGTATCTGCCCTCGGTCAAGAAACAGATAACAACTTCCTTTCTTGGTCTGGATTTCTCCAGACAAAGTCTTCTGGTTGCACAGAATCATCTAGAGGAAGAGGATGGCTCATTGCTTGCTGTCCAAGGATAGTATTCCGCTCTCTCAACATGAGACGCCCTGGCCAACACAGGCATCTGCAAGACAGGCCGCCTATGCTCAAAAGATTCGATGTTTAGCGCAAACAAACAAAGCACTTGTGACTATTGTATAATGGATCCTTGCCACTTGAGGAATTATTGGGGGAATCACCGAATGTCAGGTTATTTCTAAGTGTGTGTAGTTTAAGATATATATGCCATTTTAAATAAGAGATTTTAAAAATCACCTTTTAAAAATTTTGCTATGGGCATGATACATAGACTTAGTGATTTAAAAAATCTTCTGGTAGATATATAAAAATGGTAATTAACACTCATCATTATATCATTATCTGCTGATGTTTCCTTATTTTAATGCTTCTTTGTAACCACAGCTTCTTTACTACAGAGACAGGTGCTTATCACCTTTAGCCACCAAGTGCCCAGTACAGCCCCTGGATATAAGGGGCATCAATAAATGTTTAAAGAAATTAATGTATAAGCTAAGAAAGTATTGCCAATATTTTTTTGAACCAGTAATATGTTTTAGAAGCCTGAACATTGTGATTCTGCTCACTCATTTGCCTTGATCATGAGTCAGGACATTCATTTTTTAAACATAAAACATGTATCCTTACTATATGCTCCCCATGACACACACAGCAGTTGATCACTGAAGGTCAAATACTTAACCATTTCTGAAGAAGGTGAAAGAGAGGCTTCAAAAGTTTGATTTCCACATTCAGTGTGGTCTATATTTTTCCCTGAGTCTCCCATACAAAAAGTTTCACTCATCCCCAAACTCAAATTGAAATTGTATAACCTATTAATGCTTCATTTAGTTTATGGGTTCGGTGTCTGTGCAGTTGCTTGAATGTCGGCTTGCCCTTACAATTTTTTTTTTTCCTCCTGCATCAGTGTTGCCTTTCTTGATTGTCACTGAGGATTGCATCTGTTTAACTTTCTTTCTGTTCGGCAAAGCTCACTTCTGTTCTGAGCTATAGCCCAAAGCCAGAGTCTGATTCTTGGAGCAGGTAGTTATGCTTTGTTATGCTTCAATCAGCTCAAAGGTGTGTGGCCTTGCACTTGCCAATGAGGGTGCAGAGTGGAAAGAAAAAGCACTTGCCCTTGTGAGCACTCTCTGGCTTTTTGAAGATGAGGGCAAAGCTGCGATTTCTTTGAAATCATGTAGCTCTCCTTTAGTCTCAGGTTGTTAAGGGAAAATCATGTAAGGGACAGCACAGGTAAGACATTTTGCAACTGTTCATGGTTTTTGAAAGTTATGTTAACTTCCTTAAAAACTGAGATAAATTTCCTAGTTTATGCTAACTGATCGATTGCTGTTGTTTCCACAGAACCCTCTGCTCGCCTGTAATTAGGAGGAAGCCAGAACATTCTAGACAAATCCGTACCCTCTTAAGGATGAAGAGCCAAAACAATACCAAAACAACACAAACTAATTGCCTCTCGTTCATAATGTTAGACTTTCTAGCCAATTTACTAAAATCAAGGGAACTAAAATCAAAAAAGAAAAAAAAACACAATATAAATCTACTGCTATTTTCTATGGAGAGCCACAGAATATTGAAGACAAATCTTATTTTGATGTAACACCGAATTTAACAATCTGCTTGGATAAATCCCCTGGCAGACAGCAGCACATACTGAGACCCGGGGGTGCCCGCACTTCTTCCATTAGACGCGATGAGCCCACACAGAGCCTGTCGAGACTGTCGCGCCCTAATTTCAGCTTGAACCCACAGCTGTATCACATTCTCTCTTTCATCATCGCATCCTCCCACTGGTCATATTTTTACACAATTCTGCTTGTCTCCTTTCGCCAAATGCCTTCATGTACACACAGGTACTTAATCAATGCTTCAGCATGATAATGATTTATGGTGTTGTGGTCATTTTTTTTTCTGGGCCTTAATGACCACTAGCAGGTAAAACTAAATCAATAAGTACTTAGCATCTGTGGAAACAGAGGTATTTGTTTGCTAATCAGTGTGGTTTTGAGGTGCTTTGTATTTCAGTAAACTACATGGTAACAAAGGTTACTACTACTTTTGCTTGATTTATGGTATGTCAAAAAAGAAATGTTAATTTTAGAAGGTCTCTCTGTTGTCCTGAAGACCATTATCTAGAAGGTATGAGAAGCTTAAATAGCAGATTTTCTTTTCCTTGCTCTGTAAGCCATTCCTTGTAGATTTGCTCTGTGACTGCTCTAGTCACACTCTGACTAGCGGTGGCGATGGCTCTTTTTCCTATGTCAGCTAAATCTCTGTTAACGTCCCATTACAGCAAAGCAGTCGAGAGTTCAACCAGGGAGGCCATCAATCCCACGAGCAATGGCGCCGAGTTAAAGGTGAGAGGCACTCTTCAGGGAAATGCATCTTCATACAACAAGATGTTTAGACACATCAGATTTTGATAGCAATTGCTCCTTATAATGTCTGTATTATAGTATTTTTCCAGGTGATTACAATTTCTTCAAAATGTACAAAATATGTGGTGTTTGTCAATTGTAATTTCATGCATCCACATGCCCTTGGAGAACATAAATTAAAAGAGAGATTTTAATTTTAAGACTGATTACTTCTTTAATGTGTATGTATTTGTCACCTATGATTATTTGTGTACACAAGATAGCAACTGCATGTGATTATAGCTGTAATTGACCAATTATGGGTCAATTAGTCAATCTCGTGTGGAACTGGATATTTAAATTTATAAGGCAATGTAATAGTTTCTAAAATAATTTACTTTCTTAAATTTAGATATTTTAGATGATAATTTTTAAATACTATAAGTAGATGTTATATTTTTATTTAACAAAAATAATGATCAACTTAGATACACACACGTGCACACACACACACACACACACACATATATACACATTTTAGAAAAAATACTACTACATAGCCCTAAGAGATTAAAACTGAGATAGAATTTGGAAATTTTTTGGAATGAAATCAAATATAATAAATATGGGGGAAAGAAAAAAAATGTGTTTTTATTATATTTATGTGTGCATGTGTACATATGTGCACACATATGTACAAATCAATCAGAGCTAAATATTTTTTAAGATTTTATTTATTTATGAGACAGAGATAGAGAGAGCAGGGGGAGGAGCACAGGGAGAGGCACAAGTAGACTCCACACTGAGTGCAGAGTCCCAGGACCCCAAAATCATGAGCCAAAACCAAGAGTCAGAGTCAGACGCTCAACTGACTGAGCCACCCAGGCGCCCCAGAGCTAAATACTTAATAAACATAATTTAGAGGACTAGAAACATGTCTGTGTATTTCTTCTATCCCTTCTCTCTAACCAAATGGGGGCTACGTGGTGGCTCTCTTCTAATATCAGATTTACTTTTAAAGTCATTTGAGAACAAGAGAGATTTATTTCATAGCACAGCCTGCCTCTTTTAGAAGGATTCATTAAGTGCTTCTGTGAGCCTCACACTTACCGTGGGAGCCATTTCTTCTCATAGCTTAAACTGCATGTGAGTTTCATGTAACACAATACATGTGCCATTGTTATCATTGATGATTTTATTAGCATTATACTGTCTTTTGTTGCCTAGAAATGTGTGTAGTTGAGATAAAATTATGTGAATTTATTTTGTAAAAATAGTCAATATTATCGAAAGAATATTATCAACGTTTCAACAGAGTTGTCATCTGTATTTTTAAGAGTTCATACTGTAGAGGGCCCTCTTCTTCTACAAACATGGTCTATTAATATTTCAGTTATCACCCATTATTATCACTGAAATAAATCAAACCTTTTATTTTCTCAGAAATTCTCTCTCCTGATGTGCATTCATTCTGAATAAAAATATTGCCATGTTAAAAGTTAAGCTTACTCTTAGTTTCCATACCTTGGGTAACATGAGCAGAGTAAGAAAATAGTTTAAAAATAATTTCTGTTTTGTTCTGTCTCAATATGTCTTTAGAATCTATATCATACACTATCAGGAAGCAGATCAGTAAATACTACAAATAATATGTGCCAAACCCAGCCCACATGAACATAGAAGTCTGATTTCAAAAGCAAAGTTTTCACCAATAAATGATAAAAATTTTGAATCTAGAAGAAAGCATAATACAATTAAACTCTTGTTGAGCTCACATTAATAAAAGGTTAAAGGTGAGTTTTAGGATATCATTAGCTGCTATTGGAACTTATTTGTGAGAATGATGCTTTTTTGGTCAGTGTCTTCATTTCTACTGTATTATCTATTAATGAAATAAGTCCTTTGTTCTAGACTTTTTTTTTTAAGTAATGGACACCATTAGGTCAATGTCCTTCCTGTCTTCTCATACCTTATGTATCTATATCTAGTTATGTCAGCAACAGGTTTTTGACTATCTAGAGCCACCTACAGGGAGTGACACAATGGAAGCACAATATCACCTGCTTACATACAGTAATCTATTTCTTAGATCTAGTTCATTGTCTCTAGTCTGCAATGGTTCAGTATGTGATTTGACCTTGGACCCTCACAGTTGCAGCAGGGGGTTGAGATCATTAATTTCTCAACTGGTAAGCCTGCTCAGGTGTCCCTGCCCTGAAGGAACTACAAATGATAGCAAGTCAGCAGACAGGTAGAGAAGGTTGATGGGGTACTCGGGTCTTTTTACCCTTGAGTGTGTGCACAGATCACCTAGGGAACTTGTTAACATGCAGATTCTGATTCAAAAGGTCTGGGCTGGGAGCTGGGATTCTGTGCTAACAAGATCCCAGGTTATGCTGATTCTGCTGGTCCAAAGGCCAAACTGATGAACAAGGGAGATCACTGGCATGGATGCAGGATCTAAATATAGCTAGACCTCAAAAGGTAGTTCCTGATCCACAAAATACAAATAGTTCTTATATTAAGAACTTTAAAGGATTCATTTATCTCTTCTGATGTGCATGTTTCTTCAGTGGGCAATAACACCACATCCACAATGTTGACATCTAAGACCTTCTAGGTATTTTTTTTCTCAGATAAATATTTTATATTGCTGGAGTTGGGCACTTTTCATTTATGTTTACCTTTCTTTATTCTACAAGTGGAGACAGCTTAAAGGGAAAAAAAAATAAGTAGGACTAAATAGAAAATTAGAATATTAAGGCTAGATGGTGGCAATAGAAATTTGTTGTTTATTTTATTTAATTTTCTAGGCCATATGTCAATAAATAGATTTTTGATTCTGTCTCATAATACTTTATTTATTTATTTAAAGATCTTATTTATTTATTTGAGAGAGAGAGAGAGATTGAGACCATGAGTGGGAAGAGGGTGTGAAGGGGCAGAGGGAAAGGGAGAAGCAGACTCCCCACTGAGCAGGGAGCCTAATGTGGGACTCGATCCCAGGACCCTGAGATCATGACCTGAGCCAAAGGCCGAAGAAATGTAACCAACTGAGCCACCCAGGCACCCCTCACACATACTTTTAGATAGAATTATGTCACTTAATCCCTTTTGAGATGTTATTGGAAATAAAAAGAGCATGTACAACATAATGCAATTACATTTCAGCTTGGAATCCTTACTGAAAGTAAGTTATTAGAATACTCATTATTGTTACAATTTTCAACCACGGAAGGTATTCAGAATCAAGAGAATGCAACAAGAACACTTCTGGTTTAAAATTCACTTGTGATATTTTTAGGACAGTAAATTAACATTACATTTTTAGTGTCCTTATGTGCCAAATAGAAATAATAATTGCTTTATCTATCCCACAATGTTGCCAATAGGGTTATTATAATGCAGGTGACCTTTCTATAGAATAAAAATGTGTGTGTGTGTGTGTGTATGCAGTAATATTCAACCTAATTTTATAAAATTCTGATTTCCTGATTGAAGTAATGTTGCTAAAATAACTAAGACATAACTCATTGAACAATTAATTTAATCTACATATTTTACATTTGTATTCGTAACTGTAAAAAATAAGACTTGATTTGTAATGTATCTATTTAAGGTGGTTGTTTTTGCACTTTATTTCTTAAAAAAGGAAAATTTCATGTGTACTCACAATTTCACTGTCTTGTAATGTTTTGCCTTTAAAATAGTTGCTAATAATTTATATCAATTACTGCTTTAAAATATTAATTACTACCATTAGCTTCCTTGATTTAAAAAAAAAAAAAAAAGCTTAGTCCCAGAAGTAATAAACAACCAGAAGCCACAAATACTATCTTTAGCTTAATCTAAAATTCTCTTGATTTTTCAAGAGATTTATTCACTGAAAACAGAGGGTGCTTTCAAAACATTTCCTTTGGGTAATAGATCCATGGCTGTCATTTGGTGGGGTGGGTCTCAATCTGTAGAGAATATGATTTCATATTGATTGGATGACCTTTGTCAAAATAACTTGAGGACTATGGCTTTTTAGCTGAGAGAAGTTCTTTTTGCACCGCTGTATAGACAAAAGAGTGGATCTCCAGCTACATATTCTACCCAATCAACTTCTTTCAAAAAGAGATGTGTGGAGGACTCATGAAGTAGAAAGAAGGAGGACACAGTGGGACAAAGATGAGAATGTCACATGGCTCTCTATACAAATGGCTGGGGGAAATCATTTTATGGCTCCAGGCCTCAGTTTTTTTTCTGAAAATCTTGTGCCTGGATTAACATATTATCATTTCTCTTGTAGCCCAAAGATTTTATATTAAAAAAAAAAAAACCTTCTAAGTCTGAATTAGTCCATTTTTGAAAATGACCTATGCTAGCTATTTCAAAGTTACAGAAGTTATTCTTAGCACTAATAGTTGAATGCCCCTTTTTGAGACATAGTAGTCTATTTTAAAATGCTCTCTACCCCTGCTTCATCATTATTCATATCCCCTCTATAGTTTGAGGGTCAAAGATAATGTCTAAAGCTATTATTTTCCCTTAACCTGAGAGAAAATATGCCATATTCTCATTAAACATGAAGTAAATGGTTATAAAATGAAAGGTCATAATACCAGTTTTCAAGGACAAATCCCCTACTTTCATTTTCCTTTGAAAGTTAGAGCTGTCATATTTGTCACAAACACCCTTTGTTTAATTTTCTTTTGTTATTTTCATTGAAGTACAGTATCTGTCACACCATTTTCTCTGAATGTACTGTCACATTTATAAACAGATGAATCAAAATATGTACAATATATTCTATAAAAGTTTACATATTAATCAATGTGAAATTATTCAAGAAGGAACTAAATAAAGGCAAAAAGCAATAGGATATTTTTATGGTATTTTAGCATTTAAAGTATGTGGTGTTATATGAAATATATATCTAATAATTTTAGCCAGTACTGCTATGCAAAATAAGACAACCAACAAAGAATCTAGATAAAAACTCACCATAATAAAAATTAAATCAGTATTTTAAAAGATTCCTTATAATGAAAATGATAATCCACAAGACCACAACATGTATTACCATGGGTGTAATATTACACTTATAAGTGTAAATTATCTACACAGAGGAGGCTCAAAACTATGGCCACTGCAAGTCAAACTCTATCTTTCATAAGTAGCAAAATTCATGTTTTACTTCAACCAGGAGGAAAAATGTATCATGATCCCAACAGTAAAACTCTCTGATGTTCATCTAATTTTATCTTTTTTTATTTTAAATATAAATATATGCATATGTTTGAACATCTGAAAGTACGTGATTTTTTTTTTTTTAATTAAACCCAAGAAAGGGCACCTGAGTTGCTTAGTCAGTTAAGCGACTGACTCTTAATTTTGGCTCAGGTCATGATCTCATGGGTCCTGAGATTGAGCCCCATAGTGGGTTTCCGGCTCAGCAGAGAGTCTGCTTGAGATTCTCTGCCTCCTTTTCCCTGTCCCTCCTCCCTGCATTGGTACCGTCTCTCTCTCTCAAAATTAGTAAATAAGTCTTAAAAAAAAAAAAAATCCAAGCAAAGTTCATTCTGAAACTATACTCAATAATACATCTTATCCTTTGGCATATTCATTCACAGTTACCTTAAAATTTATTTTAAAGCTATTATATTTCTACAAGGGTCAGGATTAAAAATCTGTCCAGTTTTTCAACTTTGTCATTTTTATGTGGTTTTACTTGTATTTTTTTCTTAATTTATTTATTTGTCAGAGAGAGAGGGAGAGAGAGCGTGTGAGCACAGGCAGACAGAGTGGCAGGCAAAGGCAGAGGGAGAAGCAGGCTCCCTGCTGAGCAAGGAGCCCGACGACGTGGGACTCGATCCCAGGACGCTGGGATCATGACCTGAGCCGAAGGCAGCCGCTTAACCAACTGAGCCACCCAGGCGTCCCAATGTATTTCTATAATTATTATGTTTCTTTTTCCCTTGCAAAGGTTCTAAATTGTGGTATGGAGAAACAGTAAAAATACAGATGATACACAGATACACATCTTCAACAACACCAACTTATTAAAACAAAAACACGATATTGTTTATGTCATTGGTAAATCATTAAACTGTATATATAATGAGCCAAACAAATAAATCAATTTTTAATTCATAGTGCACTTTGTTTCTTCAGGACTTTCCTCCCCTACAATCCAGGGTATCATGTTTTTGGTAAGAGTTATCAGTGAAGAGAGGTCAAATGACGGCACTTGAGTTATTGTGGAATCCAGAAGGGGAAAAAATTGCTTCTTCAGTTTTCAGAAAGTAATAACTAAAAGCTTCTTTAAAAGTTTAAAATTGATCAGAAGCTATCATATGTTGACAAATCTGTCATTATCAGATTCCTCTGGAGTATCCCAAGATGCCTAATATAGGGATGCCATATATATTTATGGGAACTTTGCCCTCTTAAAATATTTAGCTTATAACCTCAAATATGTTAACAAGAATCCATCTTTGACCTAGCAATATCTTAAAAAAAAAAAGAAATATTCTTATGTATTCTCTGTTGCCAACTGCTAGATATCAAGAGTACACAGATGAATAATGCAGTGTTTCTCTACTCAAAGAGCATACAGTCTAATGGGAAACTTAGCCTACCAAACACTCTTATTCTGTGTAATAAGTATGTTAAAGTGTAGAAAGAATTACAGTCCCTTGAGGAAAGGTGCAGGCAGGCAGTCAAGAGTGTGTGATACCTAAATGTTGTGGTAAAAAAGACTTAAAGAGGGCAGACCAATACTTCCACCAGAAACAACTAGCAAATTCGGATGAAATATAAAAATCATGCCTACAACATCAGAGAAATGCTGAAACTAGGATAATTAGAGACAGCAGAATTCCAGAGAGAGGAGAACCTCTGAAAACCAAGCTGACTTTTGTAGAAGTGTTTTCCCTGAGGGAATCTGCTGATTTTGCCTTTACAGAGGAGGCTAGGAATGTAGGCCATGCCCCAGAAGAGGTCTGCTGCAAGGATGAGAAACATTTAATAGAGCTTTTGGAGGTCTCAGGGGACTGGAGAGAGAAAATGGAAACGTGATGGCTCCTAAATACGTGGCTATTTTCCCCTCCATGGCTTCATGGAAGATGAGGAGGCTAAAAAGACTGAACAGAGCTTCTGCAAAGCAAAATGGCAACTCCAGCCTTGCTGAGGAAACAATGCCTAAGTTCATTTAATGTCAGGAGAGGGTCATGGAGACAATGCCAAATGGTCATCTGAAAGCATGGAAGGGACCGTGACCACGGGGAGGATAAGTTAGAGGTGGAAATCAACATTACCCATACTGCAAGCCAGCAGTCCCTAAAATCCAAAAGGGAGCAGGAGAGATGATTGAAAGAGACTCAGAGATGGTACAGATATTCAATTAGCAGAACAGAACATTAAAAAACCTATGATCAAGCTGTTAAAAAAATAAATGAAAAGACAGAGAGGATAAAGAGATGGAGAACTATATCAGAAACTTGAAATGCAGAAAAGGATTTTCATGAAATTTAGAACTGGAAAAAAAAATAAGAGTTTTAAAATTAAGAACACCATAGATTAACAACAGATTTCAACACAGCAGAACACAGGATTAGTGATCTGAAACACATATCAATAGAAGATATACACACTGAAGAAAAGAATGAAAAAGGGGTGGAAAGTAAAGAAAAGAGTGTAAGAAATGTTGGAACATATAGCATACCTGTATTTGCTGTTCCAGGCAGAAATTACCAAGAGAAAGGGGAGGAAATGATTTTTAGAGAGATCATAATAGAGCAATTCCCAAAACTGAAGAAACACATTCTGGCAGCTGGTCTTCAAAATCAGACCCCAGGGGTGCTTGGGTGGCTCAGTTGGTTGAACATCCCACTCTTGATTTCAGCTCAGGTCATGACCTTGGGGTTGTGGGATCCAGCCCCTGTTGGGCTTTGTGCTCACCACTCAGCAGTCTGCTTGTCCTGCTCCCTCTGCTCCACCTCCTCTCCCTCTTAAATAAATAAACTAATTAATTAATTAACTAAATATTTTTAAGAAATGATCCTCAAAGTAGCTACATGCCCTTATACCATGCCATGTGTAAAGACCTCCTTTATTGAATATGAGTCAAAACTATGGCTTGCTTAGTGTAACACTGTGACAGTAAGGACACTGTGTATCAAACATCAAGCCTCAGCTTTAAAATGGCTGGGAAGCTTTTGCTTTTGAGCCCTTACAGCCCTGGCCCAATGGTATGAATCCCAGCTATCCTGCTGAAGAGAGATCCTAGAGGACGAGACACCATAGTCAAAGAATGGTTTCAGAGAGAAGCCACATGTCACCTTATATGTGAGTAGAGAAGCTATTTTGGACATCACAGATGGACTAGACCATTTTAACATCCCAAAGTCCAGACCCAGCCACTATCTGAATGTAATGACATGAGAAACCCTTAGCAAGACTTGCAAAAGAAATCCTTGCTATAACCAATCAGCCCACAAAAACATGAGCTAATAAAATTGTTATTATTTTAAGCCACTACTTTTTAGAATGGCTTATAATGCAGTAAGAGACAGAACAAATATGAACCTATAGATAAAGAAGTTCATTGAGCCTAAAGCAAGCCACATTTAGGAATACATTAATTAAACTGCTTGAAAACAAAGAAAAGGAGCTAAAATCATCCAGAAATGGGGCACAAATTATGTTTCAGTAAATGACAAAAGAATTAAAAAATGACAATAAGACTAAACCTGGAAGCCAGAAGACAATAAAATATCTCTGTTAAACTGCTGAAGAAAATAATCTCTAACCTAAAAATACCCTCCAAAAATAATAGTAAAATAAAGAATTTACAGAGAAAGTGAAATAAAATTCTTGCCAACAGACTTGCATCACAAGAAAGTCAATTGTCTATATAAAATAATAATAGTCTCCTGTGTACACTCAAACATTTGTAGAGCAAAAGTGCCTAAAACAGTACAAACGGAAGGAAGGGAGTAAATATAGAGTTAAATGTTCTATTCTCAGTAAAATGACAAAAGCGACATTATTGTTCATGGGTAATTAATCAAGTATTCATAAAGCATTTACATTTCAATCCACAGAATAAACACTAAGAACTAGTAAAATGTGTAAATAATAATATAAAGAAACCATAGGTTATAAGATATCTAATATAAAAGGAACAAAAGAAAGAAGTAAACATGAAATACGTGGTCAAAGAAAAGTAAATAACAGTACTATAAACTTGAAAACATCAGGAATTACATTAAATATAAATAGGCTAAAAACAATAGTTGTAAGAGGAAGATTGTCAAAGTAAATTAAAGGAAGAAAAATAAAATCTACATACGGGTTACAAGATGTACAAAAAAGTCAAAAATAAAAAGTAAGAAAGAAGCTCTATCATGAACATATTAACAAAAAAAGCTGTTATGGCATATTGTTATCAGCCAACTTAGATGTTAAGGGAAGAAATATTACTCTAACCTTCCAATAACTTAGCTTAAAAAATATATAAAGCAACATTTGAGAACTAAATGATAGACAATCTCACAAACATAGTGGGATTTTAACATTCCTCTAAAAATCGCTAAGAGAAATAGCAAACTTGCATACACAAAAAGAGTAAGAACAGAGATGCTATAAATGCATCATTTAACACATATGAACTAATTGGCATATATAGAACAAGGCACCCAACAAAGACAGAATATATTTTGTTTTTAACTGCATTTGTTACATATTTTAAAAAGTGACTGCTTACTTATTAAGCGTTAGAGCAAGTCTCAACAAATCTCAGAGCACTGATATAAGTCATATTAATTTTCCTGTATCCATAAAAAAGATAACTAGGGAATCTCCAACTAGTTGGAAAGCAAACAATATACTACTGAATAACCCATGAGTAAAAGAAGAAATCACCACAGAAATTAGAATGATGATGTGGATATGACAAATTTAAACTTGTGAAATTCTAAATTGGTACTTAGAAATATAATGCATAACACATAAACACAAATCTCTACATATGAAAAATTGAAAATGCCTGATTAATTTTGAGAATTTTTTCATGATTTATTATCAAGTCTTTTATTTCTATAAGCTAGATTGTTGGAAAGTATATATAATTCTCAGAAATTAGAATGGAGTAATAAATTAAAATAGGAGTAGATATTAAACAGAAAATATGCATACAGTAAAGAGCATCAAGATAGGCCAAAGTTTGTGATTTGAAAATATTAATAAAACTGATAAATCCCAAGCACAACAAATCACCAAAGGAAGAAAGAAAACACAAATTGCTGACAAGAAAAACATCATTACTTAGATGTCATAGTTTGATAAGGCAATAAACAAACAAAATAATCAAACAGTAGACAACGAGAATAAACAAACTGTGACTGCATCAAGAAAATAAATAAGTTTCACAGGGACAGGTTACTAAAAAAAGACAGACACAAACATGCATATTGTGCGATTCATTTATATTAAATATAAAAATAGGCAAAACTAATTTATGCTGTCAGAAGTGGATTGTCTTTACCCTTGGGTTAATTGATAAGAGGCATCTTTGGTTAGCATACTGGTGGTGATGGTTTCTGGGGCCTTGGTATTCCGGGTTTTGATCTAGATGCTAGGTATATAAATGTGTTCAGTTTGTAAAAAGTATTTTAGATGCACACTTACAATTTTTGCACTTTTCTGCACACTTGTTAAACTTTAAGAAAATATTTGCATTAAGTAACAAAAAGCCTTGAGAAACCACATATCTTGTAGGCAGATATTAGATACCCTAAAAAATATATTGATGTAAGAAGCTTCAGAGTAAATACTTCTTTTTCTCAAACTAAAATACACTGATATATTTATTTATAAGATTTCATACTCTATTTGAGAAATGCAATGATTTTTTTCTTTTGAGAGATCAACTTTTCTTTCTTCTCACTTCAGAGTGTTTATTAACACAGAATATTCATGTCTGTGTGGGAAGCAAGAATGGTGGGACAGTAACACAAGCTCTTTGTGCCATTGGGTTCCCAAACATCAATTCATAATCAAAATTATTCTAGGAACCTAAAGGAAGAATGAAGAATTTCACTCAATAATTAATGTAATTAAATACATAGATACGTATTAAGTAAATAACTAAACAAATAAACCAACAGATGAACATACCAATAAAACTAAGCCTTCTCCAAGGATGAATGGGAGGGGGAATGAGAGTACTGCGGTGTTTCCATAGAGTGCCCACAATGGAAAGAGAGAGGCTTTTCCTACTACATAAGTTTCTGATGACCACCATATGATTTCAGTGATAGAATTTTCAATTGGGTTTAATATTCTCTTGGTAAAATTGTGCTCATTATCACATAGATTGTCATATTTTTGGAGCAAGTGAAAGCCAAATGATCTCCTAGCATATTATATAAAAATATTGATGGAGAAGTCCTTTGGCAAAATGCTGGCATATGGCAGTATAGGTGCATAGACTTGAAGAATCATTGTCTTGCTTTGGTTATCACTAGCAGTGTCATATTGTAAATGGCAGCTGAATTACAGGACAAACAATTTGTTGGATCACATTAATGTTGTAGACTTTAATTTGATTGGTTTTGTATTTTTATTTTGCTTATACTTAAAGTACATATTGGTTTGGTTTTAAAGTCAAATAAACCTAAACCAATAAGCATAGAGACTTCAAAACAATTTTATGTTTAAGCATATATTAATTTAAATTGATAACTTAAACCTCACTTGATTAAAAACAAAACCTTTAAGCCTTTCAATAGGGAACCATATTTTAGTGAAGCTAAAACACTAAACACTCTTCTGTTGAATGATGTATTTTCTTTTAATCTGTTATACCAAAGCAAAAATTGTGCTGGATATAGTTAAACAGGTAAAGAAGACTTTGTTCAAGGGTATCGCAATGGGATAGAGCGGTCAGAACTCTGTCCGAGATCAACTATACGGAAACAAAGGACTGGAGAGTTTTTGAAGATGAGGTTGGGTGATCTTAGGTTATCTGCATTTGCTAATTGTTTTTGCCCAAAGAAAAAGTAACCTTTCTCATTTCTTTATAACAGGAAGTTAGTTGCATAACTTGGATCAAGGTACCTGCTAAAGTTAGGCTCCTGTTTTCCCATGCAAAATGGGAGGTAGGGGCAACTCCTTTGATGATTACATTTCTAAGGGATGGATTTCTGGACATGGAGAAAGACATTCCTGAGATGTCAAATAGGCAAGACCTTTTAAAAGTTGTTGTATTTTGAAGAGGTTGAGAAAGAATTTTCAATTGCAAACTTTCTACAGTAAATGATCTAAGGAAAAGGAGGTCAGGGACTGGAGTCAGAAAAATGTCTGTATAGAGTTGTCAAGTTCAGGAGAAAGTTAAAGCCATCTTGGTAAGTAACAGTAGATTGACCCTATATTTGCCAGTTGTTCATGAGCACCATAATGTACACATATGATTTCAGTTTAATCTGGCTTATTTTCATGGCAATATCTCATGTTTAGAGCTCAAAAACCCTGTTTAAGCATATTAAGAAATGTAGTATAAAACAGTCTTTCTTTTAATTCTGTGAGTGGTGAGTATCAAAAATACTTTGTAAATTTATCACCAGAGTATTAATTACATGAACAAATACTTGTTTTATAATACTATAATTTAGGAAAGACATTATTACGATAATAAGGTCCAAGTTTATTGAGAGAGAGAAAAAATTTTTAAGATTTTCTTTTTAAGTAATCTCTATACCCAACATGGGGCTCAAACTTACAACTCTGAGATCAAGTGTTGCATACCCCACAAACTGAACCAGATTGGTGTCTCAAGAAAAAAATGATTTTTTTAACCTATTGTCCAATTACAAGCAGGTGACTCAAGTCTGTGTAACTATTCAATGCACAAAATAAGTTTTTAAATCTGCCTAAATAAACAGTTAATCAAATTGCATATAATTTGCATTTGTAAGATAAAAAAATATGTTTGAGATCAGGCAGGATTTTCAGTATTAGACCAATTCAATATCCTATGAGTATATCTCCTACAGGGCTTTAGAAATTGAATCTTGGAAAAATATACTCCACACTTTGCATGCGTGTGTGTGTGTGTGTGTTTTAATTGTTGACCGTATGCCAAAATGTGAATAATGCACTGCAATTAGCAGTTAAAGGGCATCAAGTAACTGAGTTTGTGTGAGTAGAAACAAGGAGGCCCTACAGGACTATATTTCATTAAGCCAAAGTGAATTTGAATTGTGAGGAGCAAATGTTCAAGGACAACCTTAAAATTTGCCATTCTAGACTTAGCATCTAATTTGAGGAAGCTTAATAAGGGAAAGGTGCATGCTTCAGCAAGATACATCAATAAAGTTAAACAAATTTGCATTAACAATTAATTTCTAGTCCATAAGCATTTGGTGATAACATGCTATGTGCCAGAGACATAGAGTTGACTAGGTCACAGCCTATTCCCTCAAGAGATTAATTTCTAGTGCAGAGATATATTTTTTTAATTTAATATATTTTTAAAGATTTTATCCATTTATTTGAGAGAGGGAGAATGCACAAGTGGGAGGAAGGGCAGAAGGCAAGGGAGAAACAGACTCGTTGCTGACTAGGGAGCCCTTCATGGGGCCTGATTCCAGGACCCTGGGATCATGACCTGAGCCAAAGGCAGATGCTTAACAAATTGAGCCACCAGGGGCCCCAAACTAATAATTTTTATTGAATAAGCTAAAACTAAAATTTCTTCCCTCTATACTTAAAATAGTTCACATAAGTACTTAGTTGGTCAATTTACATTTACTTGGGAAATACAATTTGAGGTATTTTGGTATTTGATCCAACTTCACTAAGCAGCAAAACAAGGTAGAATTCAGAGTATATTACAAATTAATACTATTTTAAGGCTCACCTCTTACCATTTGAATGATATATAAAAAGTGATAATTATTGAAATAACTGATTTACCTTCATAGTTTACTAAATAGCTAATATCTTTTTTTTATCTGATTAGTGAATTCTTTTCTCAGACATCACAATCATAGTTGCCAACAACAATATGTGGGTCATACATATTGATGTTAAGAGTCAGGTAAATAATCCTCAACAGGAAAAGAGAAGGAACAGTTAGCAGCCCCTGGAAGCATAGCCAAATCTTAGAATGGTAGTGTCATATGTAGTCTAACACATACACTCAAATTTTATTTTAATTTTTGGAAAACAGAAGCTATTCATTTTCATAACATACACTGTATGTACAAAAATAATTCAACCCAGTCTTCATGACCAATAGATATGGATGATAGATTAAGCAAACTTATATTCCTTAGGATGGTGTAAAATCCTAGGTTTCTAAGAAAAAGCACACTGGGATAAAGAAAGGAAAGTGCATGTACTATTAGGATTGTTGTATAAAAGCCCCTCCCATTCCCAGAGGAGAAGGACAACTTCAGGGAGGATAGGAGAGAGCAGAGCAATGTCTCCCACCTAGAGCAACTGTCTCAGGATGTCAACACATGGCGTGTGTCAAGGTGGCCAAGAAAGACATGACTTCCACAAGCACTGGATGGAATGAAGCTTTACTCAAGCTGGGGAAAGACAGCAAGATCACTTTAATAGTGAGCATCTGCATTCTTCTTGTGATGCAGGTGAAGGACCTTATTTCTACCCTTTGGGGAATTGATAGATAAGTGGGATGGGCTGGGTGCCATATTATGCACACACTTAGGAGAAACATAGGAGCACACATTGGGTCTGGAACAGAGAAACATATTCCTCTACAAGGCTGTAAGCCCAACACAGACTGAGAGCTTTTTACCTCTTAGGAAGAAAGTGTTTCAGACCCAAAGCCCATTTTTAAGTAGTTACACGTCGGGCAATAAATGTATGCAAGAGATGGCCTTTCCCATAAGGAT
Organism: Mellivora capensis; assembly: GCA_004024625.1. Taxonomy (NCBI): domain Eukaryota; kingdom Metazoa; phylum Chordata; class Mammalia; order Carnivora; family Mustelidae; genus Mellivora; species Mellivora capensis. The sequence continues at coordinate 93,170 of PISX010000568.1, forward strand.
AGAAAAGAGGACTGGGACCACTTCCATTTCGACCTCATAATTTCTCATTAGGTTCTTTCAGCTAATCTCTTGGCTCAGGTGGAAGACCCTGAGGGCAAAGCAACCCTGGATGGAACTGAAATTACCCCTTCAACCAACAGGGTCTGCCTTGAGCCTGCAAGACCCACCTGATAGACTCCAAGACAGTGATCCATTTGACCTTCACTGCCCACCAGCACGAACCCACCCACCTTTGTCCCACACATTTTCCTTACATAAACCTGTATTTTCAGCACTTACAGATGCTAGTCCACTGTCCTGTGTTGGCATCACTGAAACAAATTCCTTTTTTGCTTCGCCAACACACCCTCTCTTCCTTTAGATTTCTCGGTGGTAAGTGGCCGAAACCAGTCTGTTTGGGCCCCCCGGAGCCAGGTGCTCATGTACCGCTGCACCTTGGGTACAGATAAGCCATAATTTTATACAGTAATAAGTAAAATTACATTTTCTTGGAGCCATGTTCAATCGTGCTAAACTAAAATTTAGCTACACTAAAATCGTGCTACACTAAAAGCCGCTTTCCATGTGGCTTTGAATTCCAGAGGTTTCTTCTTTGTATATGCTGTTATGTTTTACTCTGTCTTGTAAATTCATAATTTTTATTTACTTCCTGATTTATTTCCCAAATTTACTTCCTGACACAGCTCAGAATATGCGTCTTAAAATATGCCTAAAATTGATTTTACTCTTAAAAAAATCATCTTCTCAGCTCCACTAAACATTACCTAAAAAATGAAGACATTAAGATGATGAGAAACATCTTCCTTTCTTTTAATATGAAAGAGAATGTTAACATTGTTACCACATGTGGGCGTTTTACAACATAGACATGGAATATTATCCATGCTCACTCTTTTCTTGCAGAGGAGAAAAATCTCCACAGCACTCCCAAATCCTGATCTGAGTACATTGTGGTGATATTTACATTCAAATGGAGATAGAATCATAAAGGGTTGAGCTGGAGCTATTTGTTCATCAGGACTATAGGCCCTTCAGGACTCATCCTTTTTAAGTATTCCATTTCTTTAGAACAGAATCTAATTGTTTCTTGAATGATCCTTGTGTTTTGCTTCAGCAATTGTGCCTAATAGGCCATTCCATATGTTTATTATGTTCTAAGTAGGGGGAAAAATCTTGCAAACATCTGTTATGGGTTGTTTTTTTAAAAAAATCCTCGTTTACATTCCTTGCCATTGTTACATTTCTGGAAATGGGTATGCTGCTGACATCACGTATTAATAAAGTAGTATGTGGTAAAACCACTGCAATGTCTCTACTTTTATTTTTGTTATTTTCATGATATTAAATCCTATGCTATTAGAAATTAGAGTGATCTTGATTTTTTCCCTCTACTAGAAAAGTGAAATAATAAAATAAGACCAAGGTAACAACTGCCCTCCAACAACATAAAGAAGATTTTTTTTTTTTTAATGAAACTATCTCTTGACCCATAAACCAACCTTTGGGTGTTATAGATTGCACAACTCTAGGGATGTATAAAATAGAGCTATAGCAAAGGAACAAATAGGGCAAATAAAACACTTCTGAAATCAAAGAACTCAAATTACCCCCTCTTTATTTCTTTGTATGCTTCTATTAATAGTAATAATGAGATTATCTTGGTCTTGTCCCTCTGGCTTTTACTATTCTTTGTTTTGAATGTCTAAATATTATTTACATTTCTATGCTTTATTAGTATATTTTCATAAGTTGTTTCAAACTTTTATAGAGAAAGGCAAGGTATAAATAAAACATAATATTGAGAATAAGGAAAATGTCTTAAATATGCATATCATTTAAGCACATTTGCTTATATAGTCTCATATGCTTGTGTAACAATGTGCAGAAGATAGCATTATTATTTTGCTTTTCATATCCCATGGAAAAGGAGAGGGAAACTTAGAGAAGAGAAATTGCTTACCCCAAATGGCAAAATTGGATAGGACCTATCTAGACCTTTGAGTTACAGAATTATTTCAATTTGTTTTCCATATAACTTTTGTCCAGTTTTAATAGTTTGTTAATAATATAAAAATAAAATAATATAAAATATAAAATAATAGTTTGTTAATAATATAAGCTACTTATAAGTAGCTTCAAATCTGGTTGATAGTCATTATTAAATATTTATTTATATATTTTATCTATTTAATTTTTAAAAAAGAGTTTATGTATTTGTTTATTTATTTATTTATTTGAGAGCGAGAGCACAAGCGGGCTGAGAAGAAGAGGGAGAGGGAGAAGGAGTCTTCCCCAAGGCAGGGCTCGATCCCAGGACCCCGAGATCATGACCTGAGCCAAAGGCAGATGCTTGAACCAACTGAGCCACCCAGGTGCCCCTCATTATTAATTTTTTTTAAAGATTTTACTTATTTATTTGATAGACAGAGATCACAAGTAGGCAGAGAGGCAGGCAGAGAGAGAGGAGGAAGCAGGCTCCCTTTTGAGCAGAGAGTCCAATGCGGGGTTCGATCCCAGGACCCTGGGACCACGACCTGAGCCGAAAGCAGAGGCTTTAACCCATTGAGCCACCCAGGTGCCCCCTCATTATTAAATTTTTAAATAAGTTTTAGAGAGTGTGTGTGTTTATGTTCACCCACACCAAGATACCAAGATTATAAAGTTTATAAGAATTTGAGATTAGGTAATACCATCTGAGGCCTGTGGTTTTCAGAATTCTACCCTCTTAGGAGCACCTAACGGGTGCAGTCAATGAAGTATCTGACTCCTGGTTTTCACCCAGGTCGCAATACCAGGGTTGTGTGATGGAGCCTGACACTGGGCTCTACGCTCAGCTCAGAGTCAGCTTGAGATTCTCCCTCCCTTTCCCTCTGTCCCTCCTGCTCATGCTTTCTCTCTAAAATAAATAAATGTTAAAAGAGAGAGAGGGGGAGGGAGAATTCTGCCCTTGTAATCAGCCCTCAGCTTTAACTGAGAGATGTGATGAAAATGTAGGGCATCGGCACCATTCTCAGTTACCGCTCTTTAGTTCTCCCAGAAGGTATTAAACCTTAAGCTCACATCACACTAGCTAAAAAAGGTTCCTCGTCCTATCCAAATGCTGAAGACTCTGAATTAAACTGAAGTGGAAGGGAAGTAGCTGACACGGAGGTAGACTGCTTCTGCCCCAAACACCAGATAAAGACTTCATACTTTAATTAGTAAAACCCTTTCTCCTTTCCTTTATTCTGGTATTGATCTAGAATGATAATGCACTCATCTGTGTCACCCAACACTAACAGTGGGCATAACCTCTGGAATTTAGACCAACCTTTTATTTCAGGCTAGGAGAGAACCTACTCATGCCCCTAATTTTTCACAAGCAAAATAAGACAACTTATTGGTCGACTCCCCTTAATTTACATCAAGTTAGGAAAGGCCTATGAGGAGGCTTTCAAGATTTAGGATTTATCCCTATTGGCAGTTTCCTACTTCCCTTGTTAGGGAAATGTAAGAGACAATGATCAGGAACTTCTTAATTCCTGAAATTTCAGAATCCATTGTTAAGACAAGAGCACCCCAGTAAATATCCTTAGACTCTTTGGAAAATGTTCCTGCTAAGAGGCTAGCCCTTGAGTACCTTCTAGCTGAGCAAAATTTCTGTGCTGTGGTAACACTACCTGCTGTGCCTGGATTAACACTTCTGGGGAAGTTAAACCTCAATTACATGAAATCAAGGAGCAAGGTACTTGTCTTAAAAAGATGACTCCTTTGGCAGGGTCTTTCTTTGACTTCTTTGATTTTGATTCTTTTGAGTCTGGGGACCACGGACTCAAAGTATTTCCAAATGTTGAAAATTATGCTATTTACAGTCATTGTGATAAACTCCCTGGTATGTTGTGTTTTCTCCAAAGCTTTAACTGTGTGTTTGCAACTGGTAATGACCAAGCAAATGATCTCTCTGAGACTAGAACCTTAGGGATAAAACGAAATGACCCACTTAAAGAATGTGAATCAGAAGCCGAGACTTGAGAAAAGCACAGAGGCTAAGCAAAAATGTCATGACCTATGGACACACAATGGATTGACAAAACTACAAGGACTTCATGTTTTCTATATAATTTTTTTCCTATATACCATTCTGCTTATTAAAAATGATCCATAACTTCCGAAGGTCACAGCAACCAGTAACGGGTTTGATGAAAACTGGCAGGATTTATATACATGCTCTCATAGCTAATTTAGGATGGCAATGAAAACATTCACTGTTCATTATGTTCTTGAAGGTGGACAATACTATTTTGAAGGAGGCAAGAGTTTTGTTATTGAGTCAAGATGAAGCACATGGTAAAATCTTTTGTCAAGTGTCTGCTGTAAATAATGATGTGAAATCTCCTTAAATGTTTTGGATTTAGACATAATAATTAATAACGGTATCTTATGGCATAGCTATAGGTACATGCTGTATGCACCAGAATGTTCTAACCCTTGCACTCATCTCTGTACTAAACTCAAAATTTTAGGTCAAGATTTAACATTGTCTCATCAAAAATGTATTCTTCTTCTTACATCTCCTACTTTGGTTAGAATTGCCACCATCCTCCTCCTCAAACATGTTTGGGATTTCTTAGCCATTTTACATTTGCTTTTCCCAGTATTAAGTGGCACGGGGCACTTGGGGCAATAGAAAGACCACAAGTTTTGGAGCCAAGGTCTACATTTTACTCCCATTTCTGCCTTGTATTTGTTAGATGATCTCAACCTATTTGTTTATACATTTTTTGAGACTGTTTTCTCAACTATAAAATGAGAAGAAAATAAATCCCATAAATATATCATAAACTTCCGGTGAGATTCAATGTAGAATTTCTAGCAAAGTTTGGATAGAAAAGTCACTCAGTGAATTTTAATCCTGTTTATCTGTTCTTGATTGCTATACAGCTTTCCCTTTATATACACTTTTATTCATCCTCTCTTTTTCAGGTTCATCACCACTAATCATGTAAATACCTCTTTCCTCAACTAGTACAATAGAAAACCAATGGGCTGTCCTGTCACCTCCCTTCCCCAAACACGGTGTTTGTTTAACCTTCTTAAGGCCCATGTTGCATCTTTACAAAATATGTTAAATATTCCTCTTGGTTGCATTTAAAATAAAGGTACTAAACTTGGTATTTAACAACCTCCATTATCTGGCACAATAGTATTTTCTACATTGATTTAACTTACTACTTTTAATGTCCTCTTATGCATCTACTATTCACTGTTCAGGCCAATCTATTTGCTGTATTCCTCAAAGACCTTCTATCCTGGCAAGAGTTATAATAATATAAATAATTATAATAATATATTTATAATAATATATAACATGTAATATATGATATACAATGTATAGATAATGTATTAATGTAATATTATATAATGTATAATAATTATTAATATAATAATACATTATTATCTATATATTATATACAATATATAATAATATAATTTATAATGATATAAAACTTATTTATTTTAGAAAATACATACAATTATTTCTTAGGCATGGTCTCATTTAACCTTCACAAAAAACATCCCATAATGCTGAAGAAAATGGGCGCCGGAGCCCTACTGCCTCAGTTGGAAACAGAGCTTTGCCACTTCCTAGTCATGTGACCTTGAACAAATTACTTCATCTTCCATTTTACAGAAGTTCAGAGCTCATTTAATGTCAGAGGTGTTTTTAAACAACATAAAATCTTCTAGAATCTAAATCCAATTTTATCAAGTGAGGAGTATTTTCCTTCATTCATTCATCACAAATATTTAAGTATTTAATTGTCAACACTGGCAGTGAAAATTAAATAAATACTTAATAAATATTATTATTTTTGTTTTCTCAAACAGTTTAAGGAAAACACACACGCACATACAATGATCTATATGCACACACATAGAAATCCGTTTGGCTCTGTTGAATTTTGGAGTATAAGAGTGATTCATCAAAGGCAGTGACAAAATATTTGACCTTGATATTCTTTAATAACAGGACAAAGGACACTGAGCTCAAAGAAGAGAATGAAAAGTAATGTTAAAAACACCCCTAGGAGTTTATAGATGCAGAAGTTTCATTACGTATGACCTTGTGTTGTTTATGAGTAACTTTTAAAATCTTCCCTCAATAAATCGTATACCCATCATCAAATGGCCTACAGAGGGAAAACAATGTTAAAATATACATTTTTTGATGTTTCCATAATTATGCTTAGATTCTTCTTGTAAGAATCAAGAACTCTAACCGAGGACATTTCTCCTCATAAGGAAGTGTTTTCCTTTTCATTGCTCTTTTCATCTCCCTTACTTTTCATGTTAACTTTAGAAAAGAGAAAGTCTCCTTCATGAAACACCTCAAGTATGGAATGCTAATGAGGAGATGTAGGGTGTAAACTGAGCTACTAAGTATCACAGCTTTGTGGGCTTCGATCTTTGGGATACAAATGTGTATATGCCCTTCAGTGACATTCACCCTGACTTCTCACTTCTCCAAGCACAGGGACTCTTGAAAATAAAGTTCATTATCTCTATTAAAAAAATACAAACTTGGTGGTAAAATGTGGAAAACAGAAAAAATAAAGCAAAATATATCTGCTTATAGTCATACAACCCAGGAACTCATTCATTCATTGGTCAGCTATACATTCATTCCTTTAGGAAACATGGGTAGTCAGTCTCTCCTGTGCTGAGACCTGCACTGGAGGTTAAGCAATTTGGTCTCCTGGGCCAGCAGAGCATAGGTGCCACTGCAATATTAAATTTATATATACACACATACACACACATATATAAATACAATAGTAAATCATCTCTTCAATACCTAAATGCATTTGACACATTTTAGAATGCGACATAGTATCAAATACATGAAAGTGCATGGTATTTACTTTCAGTTCCTTTTCTGGTTTGCTCCTTTTGGAAACTTTCATGAGCATTAACTCTTGTGTCAAAACGTAAATGATTTCAGCTACTTTGTATTTTCATCCTTTTTTTTTTTTAATGAATTAGTTCTCAGATTTTATTTTGAAACCAGACCCATATTGCACATTAAACAAAATTTAAAAATCAGGATATTAAAAGACTTATAGTAAATTCAGTGAAGCAGAATTTTTAGTGTCCTTATATTATTCAGAATATGGAAGTAAATAAAGTTATCTATCTGTAACTAAAACATTTGATCAACCACAACTGAAGCAAAAAAAAAAGAAAAAAAAAAGAAAAGAAAAAACAAGATCTGTCAGAATAAATTTGGTGTGTACATGTATATGGACTCAAATCATAGCATTTGATTAAACAACATATTTTCATAAGATTGTGAACTCATTAGGAAGTTAACCATTCAGGCCTCTGTGGTCTTTTGTTCAGTAACAATGCAGGCTATTCAACAGAAATATTATTAGCATAGGGAACTAGCAGTAGTTAACTTGAGTCCAAAGTTTAGCTTCAAGTTCTGACTATGTGAACTTAAGCAATTTTCCTAACCTTCAGTTTCTTCTGTAAAAAATGCAGTTAGTAACATTTCTCATCTGGTTGTTGTATTCAACAAATATCTGTAAACCTCTTAGTCCAGTGCCTGGTACTCAGTGAGCATTTCGTGTCCGCCCTCCTTAATCAGTACTGGCCCTGTTTTTCTATTCATGCTACAACACTAAAGCCATAGGGTTCCTTGAAAACACCATCTTATCACATTTTCCAATCATTTACAGAATGTGAAAAAGCCAAAATTATGCTCTAGGCTCTCAATAAGAACATCAACAACCACCACAATAACACAATTTGGCCTACATTGAAAAGTGTGTTTTTACTATTCTTTTTTTTTTTTTATGCATGCATGCATGCACAAAACAGTCTTTTGTAATGGGAGGAAGTATATCATGATTTTCAAAATCCATATGGAATTTGAGTGTGTTGGCCCAGAAATAAAAGTAGAATTCTTCTTACAGAAAATCTTGTTTTGTTTCTTTCTTTTTTTGTTTATAATAATGCTTTACTCAAGGTGTTTGGTAATAGTGTTGGGTTCATGGTCAAAGGAACGAGACTGATACAAAGCAAAGATCAAGCAAAGCTTTATTTCGCGCCAAGCATTGAGAATCAAACTGACAGGCCATCTCTTACAAAGAGGCGACCTCTCTCTGCCTTACAGACTAGCTTTTATGGAGCAAAGGCCATGTGGTTGGGCCTGGCCACACACATGTGGCCAATGAGATTGTAACACACAGAGAAAGCTGCACAGTCATGCTAGGTCACACACGGTGGGCAATTGAATTACAATTTACCTATAGTAGCTATTTGAACTAGCCTATCACCTTGGTCAGAATTGGCGCCCAAAAGGCACCCAAAAGGTGGGGCTCATACTCCTTGGTAGCTAGGGAGACAGTGTGTGCCCCCACTGATTGGATACCTCCACCTGGCCTGACTCACCCCTGCATTCGGGCTGTTATCTCCACCTGACCTGACCCACCCTTGTATTTGGGCTTTGTTATGTGGGACTGGTTTCCCAGATTTGCTTTTAAGTAAGTTCCCTGGGGGGTCAGGCAGGGTCAGTTTAAGTTTTACTGTATAAACAACAAAATCACTGTTTAACCGGATTTTTTTTTTTTCTTTTGCTCTGGCTAAATATGCCCTTACAGTAGAAATTAAGGTTATCAAGAAAATGTTGAAAAGAAAGCTAGTAGACATATGAGAGAAGGGGAAAACAAGGAGCGTGATACTGAAAACCTTCCTTCAGTGATAGTGAAACCACCTTCAGTGGCTTTCAAAATAAAGACTGACCCTAGCCAAACTGAGTGTGGGTAGCTATCATGTTTACACACATTTCGCATGGAGTGTTAAGTATTTACCCCTTGAATCTAGTTAACTGGCAGCCTGGAAGACAGGTTGCTTGTTTTCAGATTATTTTTCTGTTTGAGAGCAAGGTGTTAAGTTTGGTGTCTCCACTTATTCAAGCCTTTTTTTTTTAACTTATAGTTAAGTTTAATATTAATAAAAATGACTAGTATTTACTGAGCTTTTATAACTACTAGACAATAGCTAAGTGCTCTACGTGTATTATCTCATTCAACACTCACAAACCTGTGTTCGTTTGACATGATTTGCATCTCCATTTTATAAACTTGGAAATGGAGGCATAGCTTGTTAAAGAACTTGTCCAGGAGCCCCCAGCTAGTACATGGGAGAGATAAATTTCAAATCTAGGGTTCCTGATAGAAGAATCAGCTATACTGAATGGTTCAAAGAGCAGCAGGACGTGAAAAAATGCTTAAGAAGGTCATGATAAGCCTTCCCCAGCTCTCAGTCAGAAGTCAGGAGGAGGTGCAGAACTCTGAACTACACAACAGGCTCTCAGTGCACTGGAAAGCCAGTCTCCCACTTTTAATGCATCTTGCCTTTTATTTTCTGTTGGATCACTTTGGGTAGCTATCAAGCGGGAGTGAAAAGGCATGCTCAGTGATGCATGCTTAAATTAGATTTGCTCTTATTGCTTTATTTACCCTGTCACAATAAATCATAACATTTCCATCCTCTGGTTAACTGCATATTAAAATGACATGAGATGGCAACACTTTAGTGGGCAGAAAATTAAAGGAATTTTTTTTTCCCTCAGTGAGAAACATTTAACTTTCAACTCTATCTCCTTCTGAATGTATATGAGTGGCATTAAGAAAAAAGTCCCACTCTTAAGCCTTAATATCAATAGCCATTATCAGGTAAAGAAGTCAGTAATTGTTATGATAGTCCAGTGAGACAAAATATGAATCAATTCAGAGAAAATGGTATTTTAAACACTGTTTACTGATGAAATTTATGTCGTTGTGACAGGCCTTCAAATACATAAAGAGTTACTTTAATCCTCATAAGCCGGGGTCTTTCTATCTTTCCGAAGATGTCATGCTTACAGACATTCCTCGGTTAGTAATAACCAAGTGTCTACCCCACCCCCGCATGCAACATTCCTAACTTGCTGGGTCAGAGGGCTATTTTGGAAAACTTACATACTACCTTTTGCTAAAAATTTCAAGTTGTTTTATTTCTCCAAATTTTCAAATACTTTATGGATATTGGCATCTTACACAATAAATATTCCTCTGAGAAAATTACCTGCTATTCTTTTCTTTCAAGATGCTGGATGTTGACTAGATATGAAGACCAACTTCTCCCTGGATAATATAGTAATACTGAGAGTTTAAAAGACATAGCTCAGCTTTTGGAAATTAACAAAATATATAGCAGAAATAACAGAAACATCTGTGAGGGTGAACAACAATGTCATAACAGCATCCGCCTGTGTATCTAGGATTCTAAAAATTGGGTCTCCGTAAACCAGGAAGAAAGTAGCAAATGTATGAAATGATGGTAAATAATGTAAATGTTAAACGTAACATGAATCCAAATGACAAAGAAAACATTTAGGTTTTGTGCCACTGTGTGTTATTAGGAGTCGGGAGGGGACAGTAGGGGCTTTGGAGTGAAATAATTTTCAGATCTATGTATTGTCCAGAAAAAAAGGTAAAAATATTTATGCTCAAACATTTTAAGTGAATATTAGAATTCCAAAGGCAACCACAAAATTTTGAAGACGTAGTAAGCGTAACTTTCATATTAGTTAAGAAAAAATAATAAAATACTGAAGAGAAACTCAGTCCAAACAAATGGCCAAAAATGAAGAAAGAAAGAGTGAGAGAGAAAAAAGAAACTAGAAAACAAACATTATGGTAGAAAACAAATCATGTATAACAGTTCTTATAATGCAATTTAAACAAACTGAAACTTTTAGTACACATACAAACACCTGAAATGATTTTGTTGCCAGGTGGACTGGGGGAACCTCAAGTCCAGCCGGTCCAAAAGATGTCGCAGGAGACTCTTGGTCTGTCTTAGCAGGAGAAAGAATTCAAGGACAGGCACAGCACAGCAGAAAAGCAGTCTAAGGAGGAAAGTTTATTAAAACCAAAGTATACTCTCGAAATGTGAGAGCAGGTGAGCACAAGGGAGACTTTTGCCCACTGGGTTTTGGTTTTCTGTCTTTTGACAGTTGTTTAACAAGGAGTGGGATATTCCCCACTCAAGGTGGGGATTTCTTGGAAGTAGGGTGGTCTTTTCCAGGAAAGTGGGTTCTGGGGTGTTTTTTTTTCTTCCTTATTTGGTCATAGGTTCCTGTCATGGAACCCTCAGGGAGGAGATTTTAGTATGGTACTGTAGTATAATGAAGGAATACTGTGAAATTTGGCCTACTCTGTCAGCCATCTTGGGCCTGCCTGGCTTGATCTGGGTTTTTTGTGCTTTAGTTTTAGAGTGTGCCAGGATGGGCCTCTGATGCCTTCATAGTTAACCATGCATTCCCCTTTGTTGGCCTCCAGGAATTCTGTTAGAACTTAACTAACTGCCTATTCTAGCAATTTGAGGAATTTATATATACAAGCTAGAATGAATAGTTCTAGAGTAAAATGGAAGAAGATATTTTTTATAACTAGGTTTAAAAGGATGTTTTAATTAAGATTAAGTGAAAAGGGGAACTATTAATAAGTTTCACAATCTTACATTTAAACACCCTGTTTATTAATACAAAAAGGACAAAAAAATAAAAACAAAATCCTTAAAAAAAGAAAATACTTGCCACCCATGTTGCCTGCAATTTACTCATATCCAGAATATATAGAAACTCTATAAATTAGGGGGGGGAAAAAAGACAAACCAGATGAAAAGTAAATAAAGGTGTAAATATAACTTCATAGAATGAAAAATACAAATGACCATTAAATACCCTCAACTATCTTGGTAAACAAAGAAAAAAAAGGGGGAAAGAAAATTTTATACTTATCATATGGCAAAAACTTTAAAATCTGATAATAACAAGTGTTTTCAAGGATGGGTACCCCTGGGATCGCTTATCTACATTTGATGGGCGTATAAAATGATACAGCCACATTAGAAATCAGTGAGGCATTGCCTAGTAAAGTTAAACATGCACATATATACAACCCATAGTTAAATATAGGCATTACATATATACACACATCCACACTACACACACATGTGTGTGTTTATGTACACATGTATACACATCTGTATGTATATACACATGCCACAGGACACACACATGTTCTTCAGATGACATGTTAAATCATGTCCCTTTGGAAGCATTGCTAATAAACACACACACACACACACATATGCACCCAGAATAGCACAAAACACTGGATGTCCATTAGATGACCATTTAGAATAGATCAATATATTTTGGATTAATCATATAATAAACTATTATTTACTAGTAAAATTTATGAAATAAGACTGTCAGATTATAAAATCTTGTAGTGATTACAGCTATTTTAAGTGTCACACAATAGGAGTTTTAGAGGGAGGGGAAACATCTTATTCTTCCGCTGAATTCATCATGTTACAAGTGTAAGAGGTTATTACATATGTGTGTTTGTGTGTGTGTGTGCATATAATAAGCATTATATTTTGGAACCACTCTTAATCAAGAGTAAGAAGTTTGGTTGGTCATGAAACCTGCCAGTTAAAGATGAATGATTCTTGACATTTCTAGTAGAATTTTGAAGAAAAAAGGAAATATTTTTCACTATCTATTGATTCACAAGGTAAATGTCCTCATATTAAAGGGACCAAAGGGAGCAGTGGAAGGTAGTGAGTGATTTTTATTCAGAGTCAGATAGAGTTTTCCATTTAATACCATGAACAACATTTTAATTGTTAAATAAAGTAGTATGAAATAAAGCCAATATACCAGATATTAGGGGCACCTGGGTGGCTCAGTTGCTAAGCATCTGCCTTTGGCTTCAGCTCAGGTCATGATCCCAGAGTCCTGGGATCAAGCCCCTGATTGGGCTCCCTGCTAGGTGGGAAGCCTGCTCCTCCCTCTGTCGTCTCCCTGCTTGTGTTCCCTCTCTCATTGTGTCTCTCTTTGTGAAATAAATAAATAAAATCTTTAAAAACATCTACCAGATATTAATAGTCACAAAAATCATTATCTCCACAAAATCAGTAATAGAAAACTATTAGATTATCTTTAATGAGCAAATTTTGGTGCCGGATGAATTTTTTCCATTACTACAATAAATGGATTTGAGGACTTTGAAGAGATAATTTAAGCAAGGTTTAAGTAATGCTCAGCAAAAGCATTTGCTTTGTTATTGTTAGGGCAGAGGCAAGTGGGTGTATAATTTCCATTTGTATTCAAAACTTACGCTTTTTCACTGGTAATGTATCTTTCTCCCCCAGTGCTGTCTGAGGATTTTATCAGCATCTTATCTTCCTTGGCTTGCCTATGGCTGGTGTCATTTGAAATACTCTTTTTTTTTCTTTTCCATTTTGTTTCTTTTCAGTGTTACAGCATTCATTGTTTATGCACCACACCCAGTGCTCCATGCAATATGTGCCCTCCACAATACCGCCACCAGGCTCACCCAAACTTCCCACCTCCCTCCCCTCCAAAACCCTCAGTTTGTTTCTCAGAGTCCACATCCGAGGGGGAGACAAACCATGAAATACCCTAACTTAAACTTCTGCTTTTCCATTCAGTTAAGAGCAAATGTTACTTACGATTTTGCATGGTACCCTATCAAGAACAAAACCAAGGTCAGTGTCATACAAGATGATTTTGGATTCTATTGCATTCCATTATCACCTTTTCTTTTAATTACCACTGTACTTCTTGGAGTAGAATGATACACACTAAGAGTCATTTTGAACATTTTTATATCATTGACTAAAAAAATACAAGTGCTGGGTTCTTTTTTTTTTTTTTAAGATTTTATTTATTTGACAGAGAGAGATCACAAGTAGGCAGAGAGGCAGGCGGAGAGAGAGGAGGAATCAGGCTCCCCGCTGAGCAGAGAGCCCCATATGGGCCTCCATCCCAGGACCCTGGGATCATGACCCCAGCCGAAGGCAGAGGCTTTAACCCACTGAGCCACCCAGGCACCCCAAGTGCTGGGTTCTTAACTGAGTTTCTTTTGTAACAGTATTAGAGTGAAAGCTATTTCCTGTTGGGGAAGTCAAAAAGACTCCCAATGTTCAGATGCAAAAAATGCCTTCAAAGGCTGGAAGAGGACCGAGAGAGCTGCACTAAGTGCCCATCTGGCTCCTGGCCACATGATGGGTGGCAGCGGGTTACTCAGCCTTCTTACAGTCTGGGCTCTGATATACATTACAGAGGGACCATCGGAGTGCAACTATTGATCAGAGATGATTTTCTCTAAGAGAGAGATGGGCTTTCACTACCTTTTGGCCTTGTTAGTGAAACTAGTCAGTAAGAAAAATGTATGTTGTGTTTCAGGGTTACAGCAGAGAAGGAAAATCTTCCTCACTGGGCACCATGAAGTTCTGGCTGGATGTGCTCAGAACTACCGTTTCAGTGTAATCAATGGACCAGTTTGTGGCCTCTGATCGCTGGCTTAGATTTCCCCTCCACCAAATATAGAGGTTCTATAATCAGTTTCATATCGAAGCACTAACTTCAATTGGCAGCATAGTTTTCTGTATTTGAGAATAAACCTTACACTGGCAACTTGTGTTTAGGCTAAGCTTATAGTTGTGGTGTAAATATAGTGGACACGGAACACGGTCTTCCTCTCGAAGATCACAATCGAATCCTGTCCTCTTTAATACAACCGCCTCGTGCTGGTGGGAAACCCTGGTCCATAAGGTGAAGACAGAGATGCAAAGAATCACGCATGCAGGATCTACCGCAGAGCCCTTCACAGAGCAACTTGCATCCCCATGCCCTACACCCTTTCGCAACAGGGTATTTTCCTAAAGCTAGACCAGGTTCTCTGACTCGGTGCCTTCAAAATCCATGAACAGAGCCTTGGAATGGACTCTCTGGGCACTGGAGACCAATAATAGCCTTTAGAAAGCTCTTCCTTTGTATCAGTTTAAACTACTCTGTGGAACTCTGGCCAAATAAAATGCTGGATCTTTCCTTGGAGGGAGGAAGCAAGGAAGAGTGAGCAGCAGTATTTTGACAAACATGTCATCATTTCTATGGGAAATCGTATCTGAATGGAAAAAACAAAACACAACAAAAATCCCTGACTTCTTTTTGTGTTTACCATTTCTCCTTGTACCAAGTGCACACTACATAACACACACATGCATGTTAATTAGATTAATATTTAAATTAACATTCATATTAGTTCTAGGAAAACGATTGGAGGGTATGTTGAAGATCACCTGTCTGATATTTTTAACAGTAAGAATAACTTACTGGAATTCTTTCATTTGATATAGTCCCTGTACTACACATTGCCTTACCCTCAGTAAATGCCTCCTTTATTAAGGAGATGCAATTGAATGAAATTATAGATGCAATGGATACACGTTGAGATGGCTAGAAGTTACCAATGACCTTTCTCTACTTATGTGCATTGTCTTGTTTGAGTCTTCAGAGTGTACTCAAATTATTAGTCTTTACCGTTTTCAGAAACATTGTTAAAACCGCTATACTTGGAAGAATGGGAGAAGTTATTTCTATTCTATCTATGCTGCTGACCTAATCATTTCAGAAAACACAATTTTCCTTATTAACCTCTCCATATAAGGTTTTATGAGGAAATGACAACAGGGAGACACCAAGGAATTAATTTTAAGTTTTGTGGAAGTAAAATAAATTTGAAGTCACATACACTTACAGGCAAACCAAGTCACTGTGGCACATTACTCCTACCTACCTTAAGGATACACAAGGAGAATGCTTCATTTCTCTTATAAAGCGCCATGCACGTGTAGATTGTTAGCAATAATGATCTTGTCATTTGTCTACTAGGAAAAACATAACATTAAGAGCTTAAAGGAATTTATGGAGCTTTAAAAAATCTCTATTTGCAGGGTGCCTGGGTGGCTCAGTGGGTTAAAGCCTCTGCCTTCAGCTCAGATCATGATCCCAAGGTCCTGGGATCAAGCCTCACATTGGGCTCTCTGCTCCTCCGGGAGCCTGTTCCATGCCCCCTCTCTGCCTGCCTCTCGGCCTACTTGTGATCTCTGTCAAATAAATAAATAAAATGTTTTTTTAAAAATCTGTATTTGTCAGTTACAAACAGTAAGTTAAAATGGTGAATACATAAATATTAAATGTAAATAATAAATATAAATATATAAATATTTCACCTACTCCTTTACTCATATCTGAGACCACTACTGCAGCTTTAAATGTTCATTTATATATTTATATATGTAGAAACATATAAATATCTTACCTACTATTTTATTCCTGAGACCAATTATTGGGTCTTTAATTTTTTTTTTCAATTATTGGATCTTTAAATTTATATTGTAAAGTTGAGGGTTAAAAAAATAACTCAAAGTAATACAAAGGAAAAATGCCTGGTTCAAGAATAAAACAAGAGTAATGTGAATTATTTGGTAGCAATTATCATCTAAGAAAAACATTTTATTGAATTCTCCGAACATTTTTCCTCATTTCGTTTTGTCTATTTTTTTTTTTTCTATTTCTTTCTGATTTTGTTGCCTCTTCCTCTCTACCTCTTTTACTCCATGGCTCTGTTCCTCTCTAGAAATTCAGTTTGGTCATGGATGTCCTAATAGGCGTGCAGTAAGTGAATAAGACTTCTTTTCAACAGTTTTATACAAGACTGATGGAACTGTTGGTGCTCTAGAAAATATCAAAGAAATAAACATTCTTCCTTTCAGACGCTTTACACAGGAATTCTAGAACGGAAAATCAAAGTACTTTTTGAGGGTTTTGGATTAGCTACCTATTTGAAGTGACAAATTACCCTAAATTTAGCAGCTTAAAACCACAGATATTCCTTATTTCACAGGCCCAGTGGTCAGAAACTCAAGAGAGCTCAGCTGGGTACTTGTCACTCAATAGCTCCTGAGATAAAGCTGTGGCCTTGTCATGTGTGACCTTCATTACGTTGAAGGTGCACCCCTCTGTACCTGTCTTGTTGAGAGATTTTAACATAGGTGAATGTTGCATTCTGCCAAATGTTTTTCCTGCATCTATTGAGATAATCCTGTGATTTTTATCCTCCATTTTGTTATTGTGGATCCATCACATTGATGGATTTGTGTTGAACCATCCTCACATTCCTGGAGTAAATCCCATCTGATTGTTATGAATGATCTTTTTAAGGTATTGTGGAATTTAGTTTGTTAGTATTTTCTTGAGGATTTCTCCATCTATGTTCACCAGGGCCATATGGACCAACAATTTTCTTGTGGCATCCTTGTCTAGTTTTGGTATCTGGGTAATGCTGGCACCTAAAGTGAGTTTAGAAGAGTTCCCTCTTCTTCTATTTTTGGAAAAAACTGAGAAGGGTAAGTATTAACTTTTCTAAATGTTTGGTAGAATTTAATAGTAGAGCTCTCTGTCTGGTCCTGGACTTCTCTTTGCTGGGAGGTTTTGAATTACTGATTCAATCTCCCTACTAGTAATTGCTCTCTTAGGATTTCCTATTTCTTCATGATTCTAGGAATTTATATATTTTTTCTAAGTTATCCAATTTGTTGGCTTATCAGTGTTCTTAGTGATCTCTTACTATCCATTACATTTCTGTGGATCAGTTGTAATAACTCCTTTTTCATTTCTGATTTCATTTATTGAGCTCACTCTTTTTTTCTTGGTGAGCCTAGCTAACAGCTTGTCAATTCTATTTATTTCTTCAAAGAACCAGGTCTTAGTTTCATTGATCTTTTCTATTGTCTTTTTCGTATCTATTTTGTTTATTTCTGCTTTAATCTTTGTTATTTTCTTCCTTCTCCTAACTTCAGGCTTCATTTGTTCTTATTTTAGTTCTTTCAGGTATAAAGTTAGGTTGTTTATTTGAGACTCTTTTTTCTTGAGGTAGGCATTGCTCAGTATGAACTTCCTTCTTAGAGACTCTTTTTCTACATTCCATAAATTTTGATATGTTGTATTTCCACTTTGATCATCTTATTTTTTTCTTTTTTTTTTTTTAAAGATTTTATTTATTTATTTGACAGGCAGAGATCACAAGTAGGCAAAGAGGCAGGCAGATAGACAGAGAGGTGGAAGCAGGCTCCCCACTGAGCAGAGAGCACGATGCAGGGCTCGATCCCAGGACTCTGGGATCATGACCTGAGCTGAAGGCAGAGGTTTTAACCCACTGAGCCACCCAGGTACCCCCACTTTTAATCATTTTAAATCAAATATAGTTACACATGTTTTCCCAAGACATTTAATTTTAGGGGATCCCAGGCAATTTGCCTAATGGAATGTTTCTTATTCTATATTTATATATTGTTTCTACATTGTATTTACTATTTCCACAGTGTCTATATACTCTGTATTTCTGTAAATTGGAAATTAGATCTAGAGTTTTGGTTAGCCAGCATATAGTTTTAGATGTAGTGGTTAGCTTTCAATTAAAAATTTTTGCAAGAGAGACACCTGGGTGGCTCAGTTGGTTAAGCGGCTGCCTTCGGCTCAGGTCATGATCCCAGCGTCCTGGGATCGAGTCCCACATCAGGCTCCAGTCCCACATCAGGCTCCTTGCTCGGCAGGGAGCCTGCTTCTCCCTCTGCCTCTGCCTGCCACTCCGTCTGCCTGTGCTCGATCTCTCTCTCTCTGACAAATAAATAAATAAAATCTTTAAAAAAAAATTTTTTGCAAGAATACTTCATGTGTTGTATATATTGTGTAATATATCTATGATATTTAGATAGATAGATAAATAGATATGTAGAAAGTATAACATCAGAAACACACAATAACTGGTTTTCCTAGTATCATTCTAGGACTATTTGACTATGGAGCCTCAGTAAGTCTCAGCAAATGTTCCAGATATGAAAAGACAAAACAAGGCAGCCAATGTCCCTGCTCTCACGAAACTCTCAGTCAAATGGGAGGAGGTAAAAAATATGCAAACAAGATAATTTCAAATATTGTTAAGTGAATAAAAATAGTACACTATTTTTATGATAGTATTTTTATGATGATAATTATTATAACTTTGTAGCAATTATGTCACCATGATGGTTATAATTTTAATTGTAAATATAAGCAATATATAAGCTTATTGTGAAATTTCGTTATGCAAACTTTTAATATAAACATTAAATAAACAACAGAATGACATTTCTAGTCTCTCCGTGATTTAAAAAAAAAAACAACCCTCAAATACTTAAGATAAAATTTCTTAAATTTTCAAGTATACTATTAGACAAGCATGTAACAAGAATGAATGATTATTGTTATAGAGTTTATATTAAATTTTGCAGTAAAACAGTTTTATAAATATATGATTTATACATAAATTATATTTGCTCTGATATGTAGAGGATAAAAGTTATGATAAAGTCATCTATACACATAGTTATTTCCTCCTCCTGTTCTCAGTTTTAATTTTACTTCCCCTTTGATTTAAGTGCAGTTAATAGTTTATTTTAACCTGGAGAATAATTACTACAGCTCATGAATTACTTGAATATCTCTATTTTTGAAAGATAAACTTTTAGACTTCTGTGTAAGAAAGTCGGTCTTAGGATTTTTATATTACGAGTAACTGAACACCTCTGATTAGGAGTCATGAGGCAGGAGGGGTGGGGATTAAATGAGAAGTCCACGGTGTCTCACTTTCTTGCCCAAGTCCAGATGGGCCTCAGAAAAGTAAGAACGTAACTGTGGGCGAGGCATCATAAATTAAAGGAATCTCACTCTCTTTCTTGAGTCTTATCGTCCCTCTTCCCTGTGCACCTGCTCTATGACATCCTCTCACTTTAGACCTATTTTTCTCTGTGGGCCAGGTAAAACAAATTTAATGTATTATGAGAGTTTTTTCTGTTAGCTTTTCTAATGCCCAGCTCCTCCTGTCCTGCTCCAACCCGTGAAGACAGATATGCTTCTTCCAGACTTGTAACTTGCAGAGCTTTCCTTGTGTTTATTGAAACAAGGAATAAAAAGGATTTGATAAAGTCTTGAGAGCTAGAGCATTTTACATATGAATGATGCTGCATAGAGAAGAATTAATAATGGAGCAACAGCCGTGTGGCACAGAATCGTCTTGGAAAATGATGGAGGAAGAGGGAGGATTGACTTGTAGCTATAGATGTGATCAGTGTCACTTTGGGGAAAGTGTGGAAATAAGGTGATTAGAAAGTCTGTAAATTTTCTATCTAGTAAAATCCTTTTCCCCATCAGGCACCCACAAGGACCTGTATTAAAGTATTACATTTGTTTTCTTTGCTTTAGAGATTTGGTTTGTAATTTTTTTTTTTTTATTTTAGAGTGACACTAGGCTGAGTCTAGTCCCAATTTGGCCTTGTTTTTACCCAGGAAATATTTGCTTCCCTCTGCAAATGACAAGAAAGCAGCTATGTCTTCTCCCAGTTTAATCATCCAAAATTCAATAATGAAAGTCATTTTTTTGTAGTCCTGATTCCTAAGAAAGAATATTGTTTGGCCCATTTTTGTTAGTTGACTCTTCTTAGCATAATTATTTGTTACTGGTGTTGAAGAATTGTGAGCAAGGTGCAGAAAAAAAGAGGGAGAAAGAATTATTAGTATGCTATTACTAAAGGGACTTACTTATTTGGGTAGGTGAGAAGCCCAGTACTTAAAGATCTTCTGTGACATCCCTACAACTTACTGTTTTTTCAGCTGTGTCATATTGTTTGATTAAGTAATATTTCCCATCACTTCTCAAAATTCTTTATTATCTGCAAAACAAATGCTATAAACCATTAAATTTCAACCTTGTGGGTATTTTTACACATAATACTTGATAGCTTTTCTTTCTACTTCTTTTTACTTCCAATTGTTTCTTCTTCAGTTGCACCACATTACCCAGATATTAAAGTATCATTTTTATTTTCCTTTGGTCAGTACTCATTTCAAAACCCTTAGTGATTCTCTGCCCATTACCATAAAATCATCAAGATTTATCAGTGAAGTTCTGGCCTAATTAGACTAGAATAAACCCTCACTCGGGCTAGATTCATCCTATGCCCCAGACACATTGTATTTCATGTTTTATAGTTTCCAGCTCAACCTCACAGTTTTCAAAGATTACTACATACAAAAATGAAACTAAAGGGGTTTTTTTTACTTTGTTTTTTTAACTAAAAAAAAAAAAAAACCCTCTGAGTAACCTAAGCCAGATTCTTTCATTTTTCTTACAAAGAAACATTAGACTACAGTGTTTAGTTGCCTACCCTAAGATCCCATGAGATGAGAATATAAGTTTTCTGATTCTCAAGTAAACACATCACAAGCATGTAGCACCAGTAACCCTAGTCTCCTCTTTTTGTTTTCAGCCCATGTTAAGCAGCTTTTCTATTTATCACTTATAGGAGAAAAAGACAATGTAAAATTAACTCAGAAGAACTGCACAGTCTTGATTTCGTATTATGTTTAGATGACAGATATCAAGAAAAGCAGGCTATGTCTCAAGTCCCATCTGCCCTCATAGCAGAGAGGAAGACCTCACTGAAAAGTGAAGATTTTGATATCATAGAAGATGAGAGTTGAAAAGAATGAGGTAAAAGTGTTCATAGAATAAGAACCAAAATGTCCACCCTAGCAAAGAAGCAACAGTGTTACAAAGCACAAAAATATCAAAATATAACATTAATTAACAAATTAAATGATCTTAACCAAAATCCTTGAAAGGTTCCAGCAAATGGTAATAAACTTAGACAAAATAGACATAATAATTGGGACTTCCACCAATGACATAAACATCTTGCTTATTCAAAGCAGTGTAAAAAGTTTCAAGGAATAAATATGTTGCCTCTATCAAGTGAATGGACATTTTTTTTTAAGATTTTATTTATTTATTTGACAGACAGAGATTACAAGAAGGCAAGAGAGGCGGGCAGGGAGAGAGAGGAGGAAGCAGGCTCTCCGTGGAGCAGAGAGCCCGATGTGGGGCTCTATCCCAGGACCCTGGGATCATGACCTGAGCCAAAAGCAGAGGCTTTAACCAACTGAGCCACCCAGGCGCCCCGTGAATGGACATATTAAGCCCAACATTCTGACTATGCCAGAGAAAAGGGTTTTTGTTGTGTCGTTAAAATTATATGGCATGCAGCACAAGGGAAAATATCACCTACTAGATTTAGTGACCATTAGGGGCTACGTAGAAGCAGGTAATCATGAGAGATCATCCATTCAGAGAATTGTTTTTATTCATTGCATCAAGACTGGATAACTCAGATGAGAGAGTGAGAAGAAGTTAGAGCAAAGAGGAAGTTTGGGTAAAGATTATAAATTACTTGTCAATCAGGTTATTGTATCTTAATTATCAATGAGACTCTGGCAAGATACTTAGTTTCCCTGAGCCTCAGTTCATTTGTATATAAAATAGGAAAAAAATCAGATATAGTTTTCAGAGTTTGAAGGATAAGTTTAGGTATAATATGTATACAAATAGGTTCATATTATATGGCATGAAGAATATTAACTATTATTTGTGAAATAATATAGAACCACAAAAACTCTTTTATTGGTTTTAGTAGTAAATTTAATATTTTTAAGAATTCCATTTTCGTTGCATATGACAGAGAAAAAGTGTTCTCTCTCCTATGTCACACAAAATGACCCCCAAAATTTAAGTTTTCAAGAAGAAAAATATCAGTTCATCACAATCCTGATCAGAAGTCTATGGAGAATAATAGTCAAATACAACACAACTTTGGCCAAATTGAAAGAAATCCCTGAAAGGCAGGACAATCCTCTTCAAATCTGTAGGAAGATACAAATTAAGTACCAGAGCTCTAACTGCTTAAACTAATAGTTCTTTACTTAAAATGGGGGGATTCAAAGTCTAAGCATGGTCATGAGACTTCAACTGAAATCTATTATACACCAAAGAGTGGCAGGCAAGATAAAATTTAAAAAGAAGGTGAGTGGTCATACACTCTTTACAATAAGCAGCTAGAGAAATTCCTAGATAAAAAAACAAAGAAAGAGCAAAAAAAAATCTCGGATAGGCAGAAACTGTACAAGGTTAGGTTACATAATATAATTAATAATAATAATAGTAATAATAATAATAATTTACTACAAGAAATATACACTAGGCAAAGGATTTCTCTGTGTGAATTCTGTGTTCTGTGGATGGAAGGGACACATGGGTTATAGGGGTGACAAGCACCCAAGGAAGAGATCAAAGATTTCCTGGATATGATACCAAAAGCACAGGCAACAAAAGTAAAAATACACAAGTGGGATTGCATCAAACTAAAAAACTTCTGCACAGAAAAGGAACCAGTTAACAAAATGAGAAAGCAACCTACACCATGGGGAAAATATAAGCAAACCACATATCCAATAAGTGGAAAACATTCAAAATATATAAGGAACTCCTACAACTCAGTGATAAAACAAAAATAAAATAAAATAAAATAACTAAATTTTTAAAAATGGGTAAAAGACCTGAGTAGATATTTTCTAATATACAAGTGGCCAGTTGGTATATTTAAAGGTGCTCAACATCACCCATTACCAGGGAAATGCAAATCAAAACTACAATGAGCTATCACCTCAGATCTTGTAGGATGGATGTTATCAAAAAGTCAACAGGTAGGGGCGCCTGGCTGGCTCAGGTCATGATCTCCAGGTCCTGGGATCAAGCCCCACATCAGGCTCCCATGGGGAGTCTGCTTCTCTGCCTCTGCCTCTCCCCCTGCTCATGCTCTCTCTCTCTCTCAAATGACTAAATAAAATCTTTAAAAAAAAAAAAAAGTCAACAGGTAAATGTGGTGAAGGTTTGAAGAAAAAGGAAATCTGGTGCACTGTTTGTGGAAATGTAAGTTGGTGCAGCCCTTATGGAAAATGATGTGGAGTTACCTAAAATAAATAAAGAAAGAAAAAATAGAACTATCGTATGATTCAGCAATCCCAACTTTCGGTATATGTTCAAAGGAAATGAAACCCAAATTGAAGAGACAGCTGCACCCTCATATTCATTAAAGCATTAATCACAGTAGCCAAGAAATAACTCAAAGGTCCACAAACAGATGAATGGATGAAGAAAATGTGGTATTTACATGCAATTATTCAGCCACAAGAAAGAAGGAAATCATGCCATTTATGACAACATGGATGAAAAAGGAGGACACTATCCTAAATGAAATAAAGCAGATAGAGAAAGAAGAATACTGTGTAATCTTACTCGAACCTAAAAAACTCTAGTTCACAGAAATGGAGACTAGAATGATAGTTGCCAGGTCTGGGGGCTGGAGGAAGTGGAGAGATGTGCTCAAAGCGAAGAGTAAAAACTTCCAGTTTTAAGATGAATAAGTTCTGAGAACCGAATGTACATCATGGTGAGTGTAGTTAATAATTCCATATTCATACTTGAAATTGGTTAAGATAGCAGATCCTACATGTTCTCAACACACACACACACACACACACACACACAACTATGTGAGGTGTTGTCTAATTTGCTTGTGAGAATCATTTCATGATGTACATCAAATCATTACGTTGTACACCTTAAATATATATAAATTTTATTTGCCAAAGATATGTAAGTAACCTGATAAAAACATCCTATTAAGAAGCATAGTGGACTGGCAGTGATTGACAAAGGAGCATCTCGCTTCCCACCCATGGAGGTCCAAGAATAGTGGCTATTCTAGTATTTGGGTATCATCAATGTGCTTCTGAGCATGTCCCATAATGTGTTATTACTCCTGTATACCCCTTTGCCTTTTGATTATAAGTTACTATTAGTGTATTTCATACCAATGAAACATACGTGCATTAGTTGTGGGTTGTTTAGTTAAACTTACAGCAATGTATATTTACATGAACTATACTTATGGACACAAATTATTTAAACTGACGTACAAGCACAATGCAATTTGAATGTGAGTAATCTGTATTTCATTAAAAGATAGACGTAGGGTTGCCTGGGTGGCTCAGTTGGTTAAGTGTCTGCCTTCAACTCAGGTCATGATCTCAGGGTCCTGGGACTGAGTCCCACACCAGGCTCCTTATTCAGTGGGGAGTCTGCTCCCTCTTACAGTCTCTTCCCCCTGTTTGTGCTCTCTCTCTCTCTGATAAATAAATGAATACAATCTTTAAACATCAATAAATAAAAAATATAGATGCAATATGTTCATCAGGAAGATTTTTTTTAAAAGATTTTATTTATTTATTTGACAGAGAGAGAGAGAGATCACAAGTAGGTGGAGAGGCAGGCAGAGAGAGAGAGGGAAGCGGGCTTCCTGCTGAGCAGAGAGCCCGATGCGGAACTCGATCCCAGGACCCTGAGATCATGACCTGAGCTGAAGGCAGAGGCTGAACCCACTGAACCACCCAGGTGCCCAGGAAGATTTTTTTTAACTGAAATGTGAAAATGGGAAGAAAAAGTGGATGCTTTTATTGCTCACCAAGAGGGCCCACAGATCAAAAGAAAAAAGGAAGAGAGACATTCATAAGTATCAACAATATATCCTATATCATATTGAACAACTGATAAAATTGGGACAGATTAGGTAATCAATTCTTTCAACTCACCTGTTTTCTTCCTTCTGATTCAGTTTACCACTAAAAAATACGACAACATGTTAGTATAAAACTCAGGGTATTAAACAGATAACTTTTATTTATTTTATTTTTTTACTTTTACAATATATTTAGAAACAGACAGCATCAACTAGACTGCAGCTCTAGAACCATAGGGCAGGAACAATGTCTATATATTCTATTTTTTTTGAAGTTTTTGTTTAAGTCCAGTTAGCATACGGTGTAATATTAGTGTCAGATGTACAATACAGTGATTTAACACTTCCATACAACACCCAGTGCTTATCACAACATGTGCCCTCCTTAATCCGCATCACCTACATAACCTATTCCCCCACTCCTCTCCCCTCCAGTAACCATTACTTTGTTCTCTATAGTTAAGAGTCTGTTTCTTGGTTTGCCTCCCTCCATCTTTTCTTTTCCCTTTGATCATTTGTTTTTTCTTAAATTCCACACATGAGTGAAATCATATGGCATTTGTCTTTCTCCGACTGACTTATTTCACTCAGCATTATCTCTAGCTGCATCCACGTCATTGCCAATAGCAAGCTTTCATTGTTTTTGATGGCTGAGTAATATTCCAATGTGTATGTACATCACATCTTCTTTATCCATTCATCAGTCGATGGACACTTGGGCTCTTTGCATAATTTGGCTATTGTTTATAATACTGCTATAAACATTGGGGTGCAGGTACCCCTTTGAATTAGTAGTTTTGTATCTTTTGGGTAAATACCCAGAAGTGCAATTGCTGGATCATAGGATAGTTCTATTTTTAACTTTTCAAGGAACCTCCATGCTGTTTTCCAGAGGGGCTGCTCCAGTTCTCATTCCCACGAACAGTGCACAAGTGTCCCCCTTTCTCCACATCCTCGATGGCACCTTTTATAGTCAAACCACAAAAAGGTTCAACTTAAAAGACCATTTACTCACACACACACAAACTCCCTTAATGGAAACCTGCAAAACACAGGGTGGTGGTGATCTGCCTTCTGTTTTTTCATGGTGGTACATAACACAGACCCCTGCTGACTTCATTTTCTGTTAAACCCTTCTACGGATGTATTTTTGCTTGTGTGTTGCATATATCTTTACTCCTGCTCTCCCCACTTCCATTTTTTTTTTTCCACAACAGAATGGACTTGCATAAAATTGCACTTTTTCAGAGTGTAGCAAGCTGTTAGCAAATACTACAAAGCAGAGTTCAGGCAGAATTTCCTATGAATTACATTATCACTGAAGCAGGAGAAAGAGCTAAATGGAGCACTGCCCAGTCTCATTCCTGTTTAAAGAATAGGAACCTCTCGCCCACCTGCCAGTAAAGTGGAAGGCAGGGAAAATGCATATTAAAATAATATATTTCATAAAGATAGTTATTTAGAAGTACCTGTATCCCAAGCCTATTTATCGTAATGTGGAAATAATTTCTGATAGAGGTATAAATGTCCACATATGCCCTATAATGTGCAGTCTATGAATTCAAATCAGGCATTGCCAGAAAGATAGAGCTTTTTTAAACTCTGAATGAAATGTAAGATTGTTTTCTTCCCGGTTTTTCATAGCAAAATTGCTTGAGGTAACACAAAACAGTATTTTATATTCTAATTACATTTCTAGGAGAGCAGTCTTCAGCTCATGACTTTGATTACTCCTCCCCGAGAGGGCTGTGCTGGAGAGCTGGGTTCAGGATGGGACCTGCTCTCACCAAGATGTCCACATCCTGGGGCTCCATATGGATCCCCAACAAGCTGCTTTCTTTTAGACCTATTACTTCCATAATGGGATTCGCTGCTTTCCTAAGCAGCCCTTGTAATTTTCAGCAAGGTCCTTTAACTCACTTAATGTGAAACATTTGTTCATGCCTAATTTGTCTGCGCCCGGCCATGTTTGTGTTTTCCTTGAGTTGTGCAAGGTTGACGGCGGGGGTAGAACTGCCTGCCTCCAGTGACTGCATTTCTCGCTGAATTACAGTAATTACCGGGGGTTGCATTTGGTTGCTGCTCTCCGCAGTGGCCCTCCAAGACAAGGTTAACAAGCAGAAGGTAACTGAACATCAAAAGA
This sequence comes from Mellivora capensis, assembly GCA_004024625.1. NCBI lineage: Eukaryota > Metazoa > Chordata > Mammalia > Carnivora > Mustelidae > Mellivora > Mellivora capensis. The sequence goes on from PISX010000568.1 coordinate 120,732, forward strand.
TAAGTGCCTCATCACACACAGGCAATTGTTGACAGTCTGATTTTTCCCTCCCGTAATTATGATAAGGTTCCATAATGGATTCAGCTGTAAAATGCCCTTGGAATTAAAATCCAGAATCCATAATTAAGGGATCATTTTCATACAGTGGTAGTATTTTTCTGTGAGTCCTGATATTAAGATTATCCTCTGCATCTTTAAAATCTTGGATAACCCCACTTTTATGGACCCCTGATAAATCTCACCTTATTGTGAGCCCAATTCAGACTCATATCTTACTCTCCTTGGCTTGGTAGCTTTATTCAAAATGAAAGAAGAACATTTTTCGGCTACTATTCAAAATGATAACTTAATTCTTTTTAAAGATTTTTTTTTTCTCCTAACTTGGGACATCAAAACTGATCTTATTGCCTGTGTACCATCATCGAGACCATTTATTTTATTTTACTTTGTATTTATGTATGATTCAAATTAGTCCCTTCCCGTCTCTGCCTCTTGTATCTGTCAAGACTAGAAGACTATTTTTTTTCAACTCTAGCATTATGATGACCTTAAACCATAGCTGTACAATTAGATTAGAAAACTAACCTTTAAATAATTTTTAGATTGGTGACAAGTGCATAATAAGCATACAGACATTTGAGTTTTAGAATAATCTTCCTTTAAAGTTTCATTTAAAAACTGTACATATATTTTATCATTATACATATTGTAATGAAGTATGATGTGGAATATATAAAATGTGCTTCCAGGGGAGAAAATTAACATATTTTTAATATGTATGCATCTGGTGCATACATATGGAAGTCAGATCACACACTTTATTTATATTACTAACTGTATACAGTCACATTGCTTGATATTATTTCTAATTTAGAAACAAAATCTTGAGCTGAGAGGTTTGAGTAAATGCCAACAGTAAATATGTTCCATAACTATTTTCCAAGCTTTAAAAAATCAACCTGATAGTGCTTTATTAAGGAACTGTGATCCTGAAATATAATTTGGTGATGGGTGGTCATTCATCCTAAAAAAATGACATTTTAAAGAAAAATGACTTGAGAATTGATAGCATACAGTTAAGCTAACAGGGAAATTATGTTTCACTTTCTAGTTTAGAAATCAGGGAATGCAACTTTATTTTGTTTTTGTTGTTGTTTGAGAATGTGTGTGTGTGTGTGATATTCCTTGAGGGAGAATCATCATAAAATTTGATAAAACAGTATAAAAAAAGATATTTCATCTCTCATGGGCTTCAAAGGAATTTCAGATGAACTATTTCAATAAATTATCATGTAAAATGATATAGAACAGATTAAATTTCCACAAATGTATCAAATGAGTCATGGACTAACAGGAAATGAACTAAAATAGATAGCTATAAGAAAAAAGAAGCAATACAAATAAAAATTAACCACAGAAATGTTCAATAAGAGCAACAAAAAAATCAATATATACCTGAACACAATGCAGAGAGAGTCCCTTATTTAAAATTTCCAGAAAACAGTCCCTGACTTTTTTTTTATAGTCTAGCTAGTGACAGGCTCCCTTTGATAAGAACAGATAGCTAAGTTGTTTGGTCTTTATAATTACAATCTATATTTGGAGTCCTTTTGCTCTGATATACTGTGGAGGCATAAACAACATTAGGGTGGGGCTTGACCATTTTCACATACAAGACCAAATACCAGATTTCCATTTTACAAAAATAAAACCTTGCTGTCCTGTGTGTCATAATCAAGCCTATAAGACTGATTTTTTTTCTTTAGCTTAGATAAAAGCAGTTTAACTGTGTGTGTAATTTTGAATAACAATCTCAGTGTAAAGCAGAATCAGCCTTGCGGCTTAGTGTTGCTTTGCTTTTGTTGAAATTTCTCTCCTAAGGAATACATTGTCTTCTGTGGAAGAATTTCATCATTAACATAGAAATCTTGTAAAATGGGTGAGAATGAAAAAATTTTCAAAAGTATTACAATTCAAGCAAAGTGGGCTGCAAACCAAACAGCAATGTTGTGATTTTTTACAGGTAATTTCCATTAAACTGTCCTTTTACTAAAATTTATTAAGTAAAATCATTAAAGGAACACCTGGGTGGCTCAGTCAGTTAAGAGTCAGACTCCTGGTTTCAGCTCAGCTCATGATCTCAGGATCATGGGATCCAGTCCCATGGACGTTCTACACTCAGCATGGAGACCACTTGAGATTCTCTTTGTCCCTCTCCCACTGCCCCTCTCTCCCCCCCAGCTACTCTCTCTCTCCCTCTCAAATAAATAAATAAATAAATAAAATATTTTAAAAATCAGAATATCTTTATAGGTAGAATAAAAATAATAACAAAGTTATATATGCAAAATGAGTGATATTTATCATTACCTTACCTACATGGCAATAGATATTGACAGAAACATTTGAGTGAATACCGGTCAAGTCATTGAATTGTGAAGATATTGCAACAATTTTACCTCTGGTAAGCCAAGTGGAATAAAAATCAAGGACCTCGTACCTTCTGGAACTTTTTAAATCTATGTCACTTATTCCTCAAAACCATCCTGTTAAGCAGGTATTTCTTTTTTAACTATGTGCAAGAGCGTGTGGCCCAGAAAGATTAAATAACATGCACTACATCCCAAGCACTGTAATCGGAAACTGGAAGATTTCGTCCCGGGGTCTATCTGGACTAACAGCATGTGTTATGTCCGCTCTCAAACATTTTGAGGATAAGCATAATTTAGTAATGAATACGTGTTTTCTTAGGAGAAAAGATAAGCTTCTGAAACATTATACTCAGTGAAAGAAGCCAGACACAAAACAATCACACATCTATGACTGCGTTTACATGAAATATCTAGAATAGGAGACTCCATAGAGACAGAAACTCAGGTTAGTGGTTGCTGTGGTTTGGGGCTGGAGGGGAGTGAGGAGAAACCACTCAGTGGGCTCGGCGTCTTACTGGGGAGGGACAGAAATATTTTGGAACCACAGAGAGACTGTAGTTGCACAGCGCTGCAAATGTATCCAATGCTGCTTAACCGTCCCTTTAAAATGGTTAACTTCATGTTGCGTAAATCTTACCTTAGCAAGTTATTTTTAAAAAGAAAATATGACAGAGCACATCAGATTCCAGTCCTACCAGTATAACAGTTAATTCACTCAAATACATACAAACCCTGCCTCCTTCCGCACAGGTATATTCCCAAAGTTAGTAGCAACATTAGGTTTTTTCGTAATAGAGCCAGTACTAAGGGAGGAAAGACACAGGCTCCTAGGCAGGTCTGAGCATAGGAACTCTGCATGTCACTCATGATGAATTGTGTCTGCAGCAGGATTACTGGGAGAACATTCCAGCAAAGTTTGGAGAATTCACTTTTGCAACCCAAAATCAACACAGATTGTTAATTCTTACAAAGACAACATATATGTTTCACAGTTTTGCCAAGTATTTTAGCAATGATGGTTCAACAGCATATTTCTAAGCTTAACTCGAGATACAGTCTCCATACTTTGAAGATAGGAGAAGAGAGGGGAAATGGAATTAAAATTTGAAATATAGCTCTTCGGTGAAACTGTAATTCTTTGGCACCATCCGTCACATAATAGGCCATTTTATTACTACGCATGGGTTATTTATGCAATAGTTTATCTCAGTCAATGATGCCTTTTTATTTTAAATAGCCCTATAAACACCAAACTATTTTGTTACATATAATCACCTACACTTTGCTGCTTGATTAAAAACGAGATTTCATCTTTCATTGGATGACACTTTAATGAAGAAAAAGAGAACGTTGTTGTCCATTAGAAAATGCAGGTAACAAATAGTTTCTTGCCGATGCCAAGCCTTGGAAAAATATGAGCAGTCAGGAACAATTCCAAATGAGGAAGGGCGTTGCTCCACTCTCTTAGGGGATTCGGCAGAACACAATTAGTTGTGTTTATGGCTTTTATTGGCCACAAACAATAAAAGAATTATAATCCCTTTGACCTCATGTCAGACAGCTTTTATTCTTTGAGCCATTTTGTCATCTCTGGCATTGGAACTCCAAGTATGAACCAAGCACAAAACATAAACTCATCAGTGACTGCACCCTGAAAACCTAAAGATCCCACAGATTTTAACCTGGAAAGAATTCGACCTGTTTTATGAAATTAACTAAGGGAAAATAGGGGAATCCATTCAAGGTAGAATAAACAAAATGGAAAAATAAAATGCCCCTTCTCCAAATACACTCCAATATATTCAGAAGTCACTTTCCATCAAACACAACTTATGAACACACAGTGTGCTTCCTGCCTTCCTAAGCCAGTAATGATTTAGAGAACAGGTCGTCATGGAGAACAAGCCAAAGTCCTCCCTCTCTCTGACATTCCTGGCTCCTTCCTGCCTTCTCTCTCCTCTTCCTGCTCGCCTTTGCTTTCAGCCATCCGTCAGCCAATCTGTTTTGAACTTTTGGGATTGTCTGATGTTTCAGCAGGGTGGTTTTTAAACAGAACTTTCAAATCTTAGCTACATACCAACTTTAAAGGTCAATGTAAAAATAATTTAAAGTACGAAGTTTTAAAAAGGGGTAAAAAAATTCCCCAATTCTGCTCAGTCATCTCTGCAATAGTGCAAAAACACCTAATAAATAGCAAAACCTGGGAAAGGTCAAAATGGAAATTATTAATAAATGCTAAATAACCCAGAGCCAGTGCCAGCAATACATAAAATGATGAAATACCAATTTAAAACCACCATGTGAAGCAAAAAATCTTTATATTTAATTGAAAATGTCCACGAGAGGAAGAAATAAAACAAATTTTCCAAGCTACAGCTTTGCAAGGCTTGATTACTAGGTTGTTGTCAGGAATACCACTCATGCTTATGAACTTGCAATGCTTAAAGGGTTTTTATCTTTCACAGATTGCTGTATATACCTCATTAAAATAAATGAACTAACTCATCAGGTGACCTAGAATTTTTGCAAAATTTAGTTAATAAATGAGAAATGAAAGAATAATTTATAAAAAGAGCTTGGAAATCTTTGTCTCTAACTCCTAACTACTGGACACTGGTTACTCTCTGATTCAAGGTCATGAACACTGTAACACTACATACATAACACTACATACTTTTATAGGTTTCTTCAAAGTTATGCAAAAACTTAAAAATTTATTATCTAATGCAACGGTAAGCTTCAGATGGTTTCTAGGGCTTTTTTACACATCATGCCTTTAAATATAATAACCTTAGAAAATGCTTACTTTTCTACTGAAATACCTACTTGTGTACAAACTTATCATTAGTATTTAGTGATCTGGTGTACTATTACTATTTACTCTATCATTTCTGTTTGTGTTTGTATTTGAAAATAGCTTAATAAGCTAAATCAGAATGATTTAGAATTTAGAATCAGAATTGACAATGGGTTGTTGTTGTTATTTAAAAAGATAACTCAAATTTAACATAGATGGTTCATGACAGTATATAATATTTATATATATATATATAATATTCTTGTTAGAGTTGCTCTACTCAAACTGCTATATTCTTATTTTCTGATTTTTCAGAATCACTTTATTTATTTCATTCTTTGTTCTTCCTGAAATACTTTAATTTGTTGGGCAAATCATAAAAATCTCACCAAGATAAATAAAGCTCAGATGCCTGGAGAATAAATGAACTTCCCTATATTATAAACAGTAAATTAGATAACTGTAAAATCATAAAAAATGTTCTTGACTTGCACACACAACGGTAACTGGCAGACTATGAAAGCGTCTTCATAACTTTCAACTAAAATTTTTTTTTGGACCCATTTTATTGTTGTTCTCTTCAAGCATGACTTTTCTGAAATGAGAGCTGGAAGGGATAGTATTTCAGGAAAACCCAGAGTTTTAATGACGAATGTTTTAAATAACAAAGATAAGAAGATTTATTGTGATTACATTTAAACACTTTCCACAGTGGGTGCCCTTGGGGGAAATCTGCATTCTGTGCATTAATTAAATGCTGCACACGTTATAGTGAATAAAACAATGTAGATATATATTTTGGCTGCATAGTTGTAGCATCTATTTAGTGGTACAAAAATGTCCTGTGAAAAAATAGGGTTAATCACTTAAGTGCTGATTCATAATTTAAAGAAGTGGTATAGAGGATAATGAATAAAATAAAAATAAAATGAATCGGGGCGCCTGGGTGGCTCAATCGTTAAGTGTCTGCCTTCGGCTCAGGTTATGATTCCAGAGTCCTGGGATCAAACCCTGCATGGAGCTCCCCACTCAGCTGAAAGCCTGCTTCTCCTTCTCCCACTCCCGCTTGTATTCCCTCTCTCACTGTGTCTGTCAAGTAAATAAATAAAATCTTTTAAAAATATATAAATAAAATAAAATGAATCAGTAGTAACAATATAATCAGTAATAATACAGTAACGTTAGCCTACTTTTCCCATCCTTAGAGACTATGAGCATTTTTTAAAAAATCAGTAAGCATTTTTTAAATTATAAAAGGAATATAGCAATTTACAAGTCAGCAAAATAGTTTTAAAGGAAATTTTTTAAACAAATCAGTTCCTAAAAAAAAAAATCAGTTCCTGAAACAGTGCCTAGTAGGCACTTAATACATATATTTTGTTGTTGTTGATTCAGATGAATGCATAAAACTATATTTCAGATCAAAACTTCTTAATATTGAAACCAGGCCATAGAAAAGTTCCAACGTATCATATAACTACTTATGGGATGGAAAAGGGAATGCTGTTGAGTTAAAACAATGCTCAGAGACCAAATGCAATTTGGGTGCACAGACATAGACTTTTTAGAACCACTTGTCAGTTGTAATACCTTTATGTGAAATATATAAAGAATGACTAAAAGTTCATCTATGTTAAGCTTTAATTAAGCATGTATAAATATGATTTTTTGGTGTGGGTCTCTTAAAGGAAGTCATTAATAAACCAGTTGTGAGGGCATCTGGATGGCTCAGTTTGCAGAGCATGTGACCCTTGATCTCTGGGTAGTGAGTTTAAGCCCCACATTGCATGTGGAGCCTACTTAAAAAAAATTAAAAATAAAGCAATTGTGAATGTTACTATGCCTAGAAATACATTAAAAACTAATAAAGTACTGTGTGGTGACTAACATAACACAATAAAAAAAAAACCTCTATAAACCAACAAGAAAATGAAAAAAAAATGATATAATTAGGCCAGTACAAATTAGAACGATCAACTATCTCTTTTAGATTCTTCATAGTCATGACATTTTTAAAAAAAGATAATGTTGATCAATGAAAGTAACAGTAGTCTTTTTGGAACACAATTTAGCAGCATCCTATCAAAATGTAATGCACATTTCCCTCGGCCCGCATTTTACTTTTAGGTCTATCAGTCAGAAATATTGCCACATTTGCACAGAGTATATAAGAATATTTGTTTTAAATTTATAATGATAAAAGACCTGACTCACCCTAAATATTCATGGATGTGAGAATGACAGAACAAGCTGGAATACATCCATATTATGGAATCCTAGTTAGTAATTTTTTAAATGAGCTATGTCGACATGGAGAAAAATCCAAGACATATTTTCAAGTGGGAAAATAATGATGCAGAGCCATTCATTCGGCATGGGCTCAAAGCGCAGGGTCTGGACGCAGGCTGCCTGCTTACCTGCCCTACTGCCTCACTCACTGCCTTGGGCATGTCAGTTAACCTCCCTGACCTTGGTTTTTTCATTCCTAAGACAAGTGCAATGACAGTACCTATCGCAAAAGCTTTTCCTCGCCATCAAATGAGTAAGCCATGGTAAGTGCTTAGAAAAATCCCAGGCCTATTACAAGTGCTAGCTATCTATTTAGTTAGAAACAAAAACATACAAACCAAGATAGAATGATTTACCTATCTATGCCATATAACTTTTTGTAAATACAAAGGAGAAAGTATGGGAGATTACTCATAAACTGTGAACCTTGGTGCCCTCAGAAGAAAAACGTGGGAAGGGAAGGAAGGCGGAGAAGTTGATTTTTACTTTGTGTGAATTGCAGGAAATGCTATCAATAAGGATGTAACTATACATTTATTTGAGCAATTAAAAAATGCAAACAATAGTTTAAAAAATAATATAACTATTTTAAAAATGTTAGAAAATAATCCAAAATTTACTTTTTTTTTTTAAATTTATTCGTCAGAGAGAGAGGGAGAGAGAGAGCAAGCACAGGCAGAGAAAGTGGCAGGCAGAGGCAGAGGGAGAAGCAGGCTCCCCGCGGAGCAAGGAGCCCGATGTGGGACTCGATCCCAGGATGCTGGGATCATGACCTGAGCCGAAGGCAGCCGCTTAACCAACTGAGCCACCCAGGTGTCCCCCAAATCTACTCATTTTTATCGCATAATGTGGTATAGACAGGCTTGCCCAAGACAAGCACGTAGACACAAAGTTATGTAAGTGATTTGGAATTACTTTTCAAATTACAGGTAATGTCTAAAGCAATTAAAAACTAATGAAACCGTGAATGTATTTATGCCTATTCATAGTTGACGAGCATATATTTGAAGGCTCTAGCAGGAGATGGTGGTTGTCGAGTCCAGTGACTGAAGAAGAGCTTGTTTATCAAGAAATCTTTCTTGTCGGGACACCTGGGTGGCTCAGTTGGTTAAGCGGCTGCCTTCGGCTCAGGTCATGATCCCAGCGTCCTGGGATCGAGTCCCACCTCGGGCTCCTTGCTCAACGGGGAGCCTGCTTCTCCCTCTGCCTCTGCCTGCCACTCTGTCTGCCTGTGCTTGCTCTCTGGCTCTCTCTCTGACAAATAGATAAGTAAAATCTTAAAAAAAAAAAAAAAAAAAAAAAAAAAGAAAGAAAGAAATCTTTCCTGTCTCTTGCCCTCATGTGTACACATGAAGCAATGAAGGGAGAAGGAGACAGCCACCTTTACACTTGATCAACCAGCCGAATCAGTTTTGGAAATCAGTGGAGTATTAGCCATATTGCCGTGAGTCCAAAGTTAAGGAGATGTTGCAGAAATGCTGTGTTTTAGTCAGGCAGTATTTTATTTAGTATGGGAGACCAAACGAGTTGAGTGTGGAAGGTGAGAACTCAGCTTCCTTCTGTTCCCTTTCTTGCTGGGAGGGGCACAATATATAGAAGAGTATTATACACAGGGAGGAACTGAGAACCCTGTCAGTGTAAAGTAGAGGAGTATTCTTGGTGATCTGTCTAGTGCTGATATTCGTGACAAAGAAGGAGAAGTTCATCTTTAGATACTGGAAAATACAGAAGGGTGCTATGCCTTTTCTTGTAGAATTCAATGCAAAGAATTAAAAAGACAATATAGATAAAGGGAATTGTAGAAGAGGGAAGCAGAATACAACAAAATCTAGAGGTAAATGAAGGGACATAAAAACGCAGTTAAGGAAAAAAAATGTTAACATACTGTATTTCAAAGAGTGGCTAATTTTTAAATTGTTGACGGTACCAAGGATATAACTCCATAATATAATTCTAGCTCTAATTAGTAATTTTGTCTATAATTTGGACAAAATTACTAATGAAATCTCCATTTTAATCTCTGTATTTTGCATTATAACTTTTGATATTGGCTGTTATGGGAGGTGATTTGGTGTGTGTGTGTACATATCTATATCAAAATATATACCTTTGAATTTCATGATAAAGACTATCATCAGGGGCACCTGGGTGGCTCAGTCTGAAGCATCAGCCTTTAGCTCAGGTCATGATCTCAGGGTCCTGAGACTGAGCCCCACGTGGGGCTCTCTGCTCAGCCGGGAGTGCTTCTTCCTCTTCCTCTGTGCTCTCTCTCTCTTTCTCTCTCTCAAATAAATAAATAAAATCTTTTTCAAAAGACTATCATTAAAAACAATAATATAAAAATTGACTTACATAGAGCAAACATTTCAGAAGAAAAATGCAAACTTTCTCTTAATGGCCAAGAAAACCATGGCAGAAAGCCTTCTGCATTCCTCTGGGTCCTGATCTAATCTCAGAATTTAAACTGCAGGCTTCCATTCTCCATCCTCTGGACCCGAGAAGCAGCCATTCTCCAGGGGCCACTCCTTGTTATGCTGTCCTCCAGAGGTAGCCCCAGGGACAGCGATGGCCTCCCTAGTGTGTCAGCTCTGTCCCTCCAGAGAAGAGCCTGCCTCTGTCACCCCTGACTGGTGATTTTTATAAACACAATCCTCTGCGTTTTTTCCCACCCTGCTTAACATACATAGAACAATTCCATTTTAGAATAAATGATTGAGATAAAAGACTTCTGTAAAATATCTAGATCCTGAAGTATACAAAGTGAGAGAAACTTCTACTCACATGTTTGAAATCCTATAGATTGTAAGGGACCATTTCACATTTAATTTTTAAGATATTTTTCTTAACATATAATAATGTATATTTATTGTAATAAATTTGAAAGCATGAAACATAAAAAAGGGTTAAAAAAAAGCCACTCTTCAGAAAAAATGTAGCGAGTTAATATTTTGGACTATTTCTCGTGTGTGTGTCTGTGTTTTAATTTATATTTTTAAGTACTTTGGATCACACTGAGTACACAATTTTCTAGTTTCATTACTAATATTCACCACTATAACATAATTACAGGCTAATATTTTTGAAAATATATAATAAACATTCTTGTAATTACTGGGTTTTTTTTAATTCTATAAAGTATCCTAACTTAAACTCTTTATTTTATTAGTTATTAGGTAAGACTATTCTCTTTTTTTTTGAAATATCTTCTGTACTTGGGCAGATGAAAAGGAGGAAGTATTTGTTATTTTAAACAAGCATTTATTGAATTTTAGTGAAGTTGAATCTTTTTTCATATATACTAATTGTACTTTATTTTTTTTATTATTTTTCTATTTTGTTGTGAGTCACATAAATGAAATTGTGGTTTTGGAAATGTGTATTTTAATAATCAGGAAGCAATAATATACAGGATAAACTAGAACTGTATTTATAATGACAATTGCTAGCAAATTTTTAGCAATTATTGTATGCCAGGCCCCTTTTAGTGTGGTTCACACATATTAATCATCTCATGTAATGCTCACTGTAGCCCTATGAAACAAGGATCTTCCCCCACCAAGCAGTTCCTAGGTCACCTGGATAGGAAAGACTCAAGTCAGGCCTGTGCCAGGCTAATCTGACTCCAGATTTTATGCTCATAACCACTAAATTATTTAAACTATCACATATTGATTATAAAGAAGACTCCTTTGGTTTTTGAAATCTGAGTCCGGAGCTTGGGGGGGAAGGGGAAGCTTGAAGCTAGAGATGTGGAATTTAAACTGCCTGTATTAAGTCCAGATCTTTCATGAGTCTTGGATCTGTAAAGATTTCCCTGCAAACAAGCAATTCTCAGCCATAATCCAAAAATTGAATCTTGGCAAACTGCTCAGGATAGAAAAAGGACTCCTCCCTTTTACCTAGAGTATCTTTGAATCCTATTGTCTCTTTCCTTAGAACTTATTCATACATGTTATTCTTTATACCTCTTTTTGTTGATGTGCGTAATATGTATCTTTACTTTTTAGAAGATCAGCATCATGATGGCAAAATATCTGTGAGCTGTATCTTCAGGATTTAGAGAATAGTTACCATATATTAATGAATATTTGTTGAATGAATATGTTTCTTCTACTGTTTCTATTGTTTTTCTCTGCCCAGTATTCCCCTACACTTCCAGAAATAGATTTTTTCTTCTTTTTTTCTTTTTGGCCCAGGACTTTGCTTGTATGCTAAACATGTGGTTCTCCACAGTGTTGTCAATCAGTAATCTTTCCTGATGCCACACTTAACTTGTTGTGACTCAGATGGGTCCAACATACTGGTAAATCTTCCATAAAAGCTGAGGAAAGGGATAACTCACTGGTGTGGAAACTGAACAGTGCTATGAAGAAGATAGTTACTGTGTTGCTCATTACATAGTAGAGACTGGCCTGAGACAGTGACGCCAACAAAGAGAGGTAGAGAGCAGTGAAGGATTCAAAATGTGTCCTGGAAGTGTCAGGTTCCAACTGTATCCCAGATGAACAGCATCCCTGTTCTTTCCATGGTGTCCTGGGACCTCTGGTAAATTTCTTCTCCCCAAGCTAATGCAATGTGGACTACGCTAGTTGTGCCCCAAAGGGTTGGGTATAAGCAAACTGGCATCACTTCTTTATTGCTACATAACAATTCATCATAAAATTAGTGGCTTATAATGATATGCATCTATTGTCTCCCAGCTCAGTCTTTCACAGGTCCGGGCATGGCACAGAGAGGTTCTCTGCTCAGGGCTGTTTTCCAAAAGGGCGTTCAAGTTGTCGGCTGGGGGCATGATCTCATCAGTGGTTTGATGTCCTCTTTCAAGCACAAGTAATGGGCAGTATCAGGGGCCAGTAACAGCAAGTCTGCATTACCACTGCTAAATTGATGGTCCAAGGTGAACAGTTATGGGGTCCCATTCAGTTTATAAAAACTACAATATAAAGAAGCTATGATAGATAAAATGGGAATGTGTGGAACACTGGCTGGTTTTCTTCAACTCAGAAATAAGTAACATTACAAAAAAAAATTGTCCAACATAACAAAGAACACGTTCCTTTTATCTCTCTCTGTATATATAGGTATAAATAGATAGATATACAGCTAGGTAAATAGATATGCATCTAATATATGTGTATGTTTGTTTGTGTTTATACTGATTGCATTCAGAGGTTCAATGTTTTACACTTTACAATATGTAGCCAATCATATTCTACAACATTGAACATCTCATCTGCCTCTACACTTGGTACCCATTTACATCTCTCTTTAGAGGGAGAACAAGATGGTTAACTAGTATATTTCTCCTGAGCAACTGTAGGGAATTATATATGTATTGCTTTTTTATCCTGATGGCTTTTTTTATTTACTCACTATTTCTATCATTTAAAGTATTTACATAACACTTGTTAAGTTTTTAACAAAATAAACCCAGACCTAATCTTGCTCGTACAGAAAAAGGATATGCATTTTCCACATTTTCTCCCCAGAGTTGAACTAGCATGACTATATAAGTGAGTGAGAATGGTAATATTCACTTTCTCATGCTTCAGCTACAACACCTAGTGAGTGGATTTGATACTGCCTCTCTACTTGACAAATAAGCTAACATAGTATTAAACTTGGTCAATATGCAGTAAAAAATATATCAGCACACTACTACTAAATAGGTTTTTTGAAAGTGTTAGTAATTAGAAAAATAACCTCTATATTTGTGTAGCTTTTTCCAGAAATACATGCAGAGCAGTTGTGAGAATTATCATCAGGCAGAACAATGTGGCTGGGTTTGGACTGGTAATATCACTGATTAAAGGAACTGGCCTAGAACCCATCTGTCACTTTCATGAAAGTGGGTTAATATCTAAACTTAAATGCTTTGATATATTGGCCCTTCAATCCACAGGCTTCAATTCTGGCCCTGTAACTTTTTGAAATATGTGCTTTACGTTATCCACTCGTACAATTACATAGCAATATGAAGCCGGTTCCTCACTATGTCCATAGTATGTTTGCAGTGACCATGGGCTTGAAAATCCTAACCACTGTCTGCCCTATCAAAATCTGTAAACTCCATTTAAATGTAATTAAATAGAATTTAAAATTTCATCCTTTTATTTAGCTCCATACTCTGAAGTAGTGGTATTTTAAATGTTTAATATATGGTACCATACAGAAATAAAATGATTATCCTATTTGCCAACTGAAACAACATTAACCTTGATCTTTTTTTCTCTTAAATGCACTACTATTTTTCTCTAAAACAAAATATTGATTGAATTTCTGGCCCTTTCTGTGTAAATGAAAACTCGGGTTGCACTTTTGTCTTATCTGCAATAAGATTTTTAGCGCTATGGTGCCTCATATGAGTCACCTGATATAGTTTTAGTCTCAGATTCCACTGTCCAGAATCTCACATGCAACACACACACACACACACACACCCCAATAGTTCTATTTTTTTCTTGGCTTGTCTCCATCTTTCGTTTTTTCTCATTGGATCCTAATCAAGTATACAATTAAATTTTAAGTTTAAGCTTATTTTTTTCAATATGTTAAATCTCTGTAACTTTTCCCATGAATATTTTCTGGATTTGTAGTCTTTACAAAGTGCAGTATGTTGCTTATAGATTGAAAATGTTCATATGATATCATTATCATATTATGAATCCTCAAATTTCAAAGTGATGTGTCACTGTGTTTGGGGAAATCCTACCATAAAAATGAGATATGTTTTATATTCTTTGGAATGACCTAAATCTGATAAGATAGACATATTTTAATAGTCATATTCATCCAAGAGTTTGTCTAATTCTTTAAATGTTTTTGTGAATTAAGTAATGATGGCTTATTTATGGTTGTATGTATAGAAAATGATTGGATAAATGTGTATCAAATAACTTTCAAAATGTCTTAAAAGTGTTAGTGTAACTGGGTAGTTACTCTAAAGATACAAATGTAGTGATCTGAAGGGACATGTGCACCCAAATGTTTATAGCAGCAATGTCCACAATAGCCAAACTATGGAAAGAACCTAGATGTCCACCAACAGATGAATGGATAAAGATGTGGTATATATATATACAATGGAATACTATGCAGCCACCAAAAGAAATGAAATCTTGCCATTTGCAACAATGTGGATGGAACTAGAGGGTATTATGCTGAGTGAAATAAGTCAATCAGAGAAAGACAATTATCATATGAGCTCCCTGATATGAGGAATTTGAGAGGCAAGGCGGGGGTGTTGTGGGGGGTAGGGAAGGAAAAAATGAAACAAGATGGGATCGGGAGGGAGACAAACCATAAAAGACTCTTTATCTCACAAAACAGAGGGCTACTGGGGATTGGGGGGTAGGGATAGGGTGGCTGGCTTATGTACATTGAGGAGGGTATGTGCTATGGTGAGTGCTGTGAAATGTATAAGCCTGATGATTCACAGACCTGTACCCCTGGGGCAAATAATACACTATATGCTAATAAAAATAATAATAATAATAATACCTTAAAAAAGTGTTAGTGTATTGGGGCACCTGGGTGGCTCAGTTTGTTGTATGCCCAACTCTTGGTTTTGACTCAGGTCATGATCTCATGGGTCATGTGATCCATCCTTGTGTAGGGCGCTGTGCTCAGCAGGGAGTCTCCTTGCAGATTCTTTCCCTTTTCCCCTCCCCAACTCATATCTGCACTCTCACTCTCTCAAATGAGTAAATAAATCTTATTTTTTAAAAAGTTAGTGCATTATTCTTACGATGATTTATTTCAACCAAAATTTCCTAACTAATCACAAATGTTGTATAATGTGTTGGGTGAGGCCATGTAGGAGATACAATGAAATAAGAAAAGGCCCCTTTTAATGCCTTTCCTCTAGTTCACCTATCTCCACATACTCTTCCCCTCTAGATTGTTCTCTGCATCTGTGTCTGATTCTGTTTTTTGTTTTGTTTTGTTTTGTTTTATAGATTCTATATACAAATGAAACCACACAGTATGGGGATTCAATGTACAGCATAGAAATGTAGTTAATAATATGTAACAATTTTGTATGGCAACAGATGGTAGCTAGATTTATCATGGTGATCATTTTGTAATATATTGAATCACTATGTTGAACATGAAACTAATATAATAATGTTGGCCAACTACATTTCAATAAAAGAAAGACAGAAAGAAAAAGAAAGAGAGAGAGAGAGAGAGAGAGAAAGGGCCCCCTAAGAGCCTCTGCACTAAATAAATAGTTTGAAAATTTTACACACATGATAAACATTTTCAAGGGAAGCACCAAACACAATGTTACAAGAGTTCAAAAGAGAGAGAAATCACTTCTGGATATGGCTGCCTCTTCAGTGGGTCAGGGAAGAAAGCCCCATGGAGGTAAATTTTGACCTTCTCCTTAACACAAGGGGGAGCTTTTGAAGGGAAACCAGAGGAGTGAGGGGGACTGTCTCCTGGAGGAAACTGGAGAGGAGTGCATAAGTTGGAAAAATTGAGAAGAGCAAGTGACCTTAAAAGCATTTAATCAAAGCAGGGTAAATTGAAAGTAATTCTGTGAATGTGTTATAAAGAACATACCCATATTTGATCCTGAAATACTAGTATCTGGGAGAAGGATCAAAACTCCTTGTGGATCATCCAAATCTCCCCCATAAAATTAAATACACTCTCAACCATTGCCAGAAAAATTGTTTGACAATATTTCTTTTACATGAAAGGAAATCAGTGCACTATCAGGGATCTTAAATAATAGTTTCAAAACAATGACAGGGAACATGCAGAAAAGTCTGAATTACAAAAGTGATCTCTGTTTTCTACCAAGAAAATGTGTGATATCACTTTAGAAAATTGTGTTTGTTGTTATTCTTCATATTCTTCCACTAAAAATCAGGATATTTTGCAATAACTTCTTACTATCGCTTTTTTGAAAATCATTCCTATTTATTTGGAACTTATAATTACTAAAAATTAAATGTATAACTTAAATTATATGACAGGCTAAATATATCATTAAATACAGATAAAAAGTTTTGAAGGTAGAGCTACACATTTTCTTAGAAAAAAATTTTATTTATTTGGGAGAGAGAGAGAGAGCCCGTCAGAGAGAGCATGAGTGGGTGTAGGGGCAGAGAGAGAAGCAGGCTACCCACTGAACAGGAATCAAGATGTGGGGCTGGTTCCCAGGACTCTGAGCCAAAGGCAGACACTTAACCCACTGAGCTACCCAGGCACCCCAAGAGCTATAATTTTTTGCTGTTGTTTTAGCAAAGGAAATATTTGGAATCATACTGAGAAGCAATATGGAAGCTAAATTTGGGTAGAAAAGGACAAATACATTGTCTCCTAAAACACACAAATGTTAACTAGGTAATTATATTATAAAGGTATAGTTCAACATAATAAAGAACAAATACATATATATTTAATATATATATTTCCTTTATTATTCTCATATATATTTATATTTATTATATACGTGTATTATTTATAATATAAATTTATTATATTATATATTATAATATTATATATAAATATATATTTCTTTTTTATGTTGGACTATTTGTATATATGGTATAGTCCAACATATATATCTTCTTTCTAGAAGAGAAAAAGGGATTGGCATATTTTCCAGGACTCTTGCATTATCTTATTAGACTTTCAACAAGTCCATGCACTGGGTTCTTTTATCCATTTTTTTTCCAGATGAGGAAATCAAAGATAAAGGACTAGTAATTTTCTAAACTCATACTGAGGTAGCACTTGAACAAAGATATGTCTTGTTTTTGAAATCCATTTTATTCTTCTTGTGATGTTTTTTGGTAGTTCTGGTAGTATTTTAATGTGTGTGCTGATTAAAAATGGTAGACAGGGCTGTTCATTTGTGCTAACTATTGGGTATACCAGAGAGGATCAATTTAGGTTGAATCTATAATGGAATTTTTAGTTGTTTTTCTTTTTAATTTAGAGCTTAGTCTCTCTGAATAACCTATTCTGCTTGTATCTGTCTTAAGACCAGCAGTGCATTCTGCTCTATAAAAGCAGTACTAAAATATGATATTTTTATGCTTATAATAGGAAAAAACAAAATAGCATTTTAAGGTAGAACTGATGCATTTATAGGCCTTTTTTTCCCCTCATCACTTTTTTTTAAAGATTTTATTTATTTATTTGAAAGAGAGACAGTGAGAGAGAGCATGAGAGGGGAGAAAGTCA
This sequence comes from Mellivora capensis, assembly GCA_004024625.1. Lineage (NCBI taxonomy): Eukaryota > Metazoa > Chordata > Mammalia > Carnivora > Mustelidae > Mellivora > Mellivora capensis. The sequence goes on from PISX010000568.1 coordinate 138,453, forward strand.
GAGGGAGAAGCAGACTCTCCATGGAGAAGGGAGCCTGATGTGGGGTTCAATCCCAGGACTCTGGGATCATGACCTGAGCTGAAGGCAGTCACTTAACCAATTGAGCCATCTACATGCCCTCCTCATCACTTTTGAAAGTGAAAGAAGGGATCAAAAGGCTCAGAGGAAGTGGTGGTTATGATTCCTGGTCCTCAAGGTATATAAGACTTGTGGAAGCAAAACCATCGCTGCCTCTGTCCAAGCCATGTGGCCCATGCATAGAATTAAGAACAAATGGCGATTCACAGACATGTACCCCTGGGGATAAAAATTTGTTTATAAAAAATAAAAATTAAAAAAAAAAGAACAAATAAGACAAAAGGAAAATTTTCTTAAGTATTTAAGCATTAAGTTTTGTGATATTTTATCAGACTACTACACCAAAAATGATGAGAGTGTTTAGTTCAAATATTAATCTACTTTTAAGCCAAAACATCTTATTTTTGCAATGGATGTAAAGTATTTTAAGTAAAAAAAAAATTAGAATTATTAAGACTTAGCACAGATACCATTTTAAAAAATATTCTTCAACGTCACACCTGACAGACTGGCTAAAATAAAAAACACAAGAAATAACGAGTGTTGGCGAGGACGTGAAGAAAAAAGAACACTCTTACACCATGGTGGGAATGCAAACTGGTACGGCCACTGTGGAAAACAGCATGGAGTTGCCTCAAAAAATTAAAAATAGAACTACCATATGATCCAACAACTGCACTACTAGGTATTTACCCAAAGGATACAAAAACACTAACTTGAAAGGATACATGCACTTTTATGTTTATCGTACCATTATTCATAATAGCCAAATAATGGAAGAAGCCAAATTGTCCATCAAGATGGTTGGATAAAGAAGACGTGGTAAACGTACATACGTGCGCACACACACACACACACACACACACCCCACACACACAAAATTCAACCATTAAAAAAAGAATGAAATCTTGTCATTTGCAACAACGTGGGTGGATCTGGAGAGTATAATGCTAAACAAAATAAGTCAGTCATAGAAAGACAAATACCATATGATTCCACTCATATGTGAAATTTAGGAAGCAAAACAAATGAGCAGAAGGAAAAAAAAGAGAGAGAGGGACAAACTGAAAAACAGACTCTTAACTATAGAGAACAAACAAATGGTTACCTGAGGGTAGGCCAGTGTGGATGGGTGAAATAGGTGAACGGGATTAAGGGTAAATTTATCTTGACGGGCACTGAGTGATATATATAACAGTTGGATCACTATATTGTAAAATTGAAACTAATGTAACCATGTATGTTAACTATACTGGAACTAAAATAAAAGGAAAAAAGAGAGAAAGATAAATAAATACATAAATACATAAAAATGTTCTTTAATACTAAAATGTAAATTAATCTTAAAATCAAAACTTGCAGTCCAGAAAATCTGCTACTTTTGTTTCAAATATATTAATCAGCTCATGAGGCTTTGTAACGGGCTTTCCAAACTGTTTTACAAAAAAATCTTGGGAATTTCAACTAGCAAATTAAATTTACACAACCTCTTGGCTAAAACTGCTTTAAAGGAGAATACGGAATGTTCTTCAGAGTTGAACTAACTCATTTTTAGTTTTCTCTATTATTTAAAAATGTTGTACACTCTATCTGAGCAGGTGCTTAAAAACTCAGTCTGTTGTTACATCATGGCCTAGAATCAACTGAACATCAAAACCATGAAAACATGCAAATCTAATCTTTAAATTAATATTTGAATTGTCATTTATATATTTTGAAATTATTTCAACATTCAATAAATATTCATTTCTACCAATTGCACGTTTAAATGGTATTTCGATGATTTCAAAATATTTGGAATTTATCTTCAAATTTACAATTATTTTTGAGGTTGAGTTAGAATCTGAGGTTCTTGGAGTTAAAAACAAATCCCAACGATGTTTGCCTGGTTATAATCATAGAACATGTCTCCAAAGTAAATCTATATTAGCACAACTCAATGTGGTAATTAAGATAGAAAAAAGCAGTACTAAGCTGCATGTCCTATCATGTTCCTTGGGGACCAAAATTAACCGACATGACTTGAAATGTGTCCAAGGGGTTTAGTTAGCCTCCAATTAGTTGCAAACTTCTGCTATTAAAATGTATAACAAATACCAGTGTCCATGTCCCTGAACCCTTCATTATTTAAATCCTAATTTCAAATGGCTCCTTCATTAGAGTCTATATCCCGAAAGCTAGCTTTGACTTTTAATTACACTATAACAATCAGCGCTGTCAGGTGACAAGTGGGAAGGACAACAGACTCCAAGGCATATCTTGGTGAACCTCAAGGGTCCACTCTTAACCAAAAGCAAACAACAGAACAAAGGCGAACAGTCTAGGAACAATCTACCATGAAATGCAGGACGGCTTGTCATCCCTGTTTAACCTTGCTGTTTGCATCTGTCATGAAATCCATGTAGTAAATTCAAGAGGAGGAGATGTTTTAAGGATGGAAAATTGGAATCTGTCTTCTCTCAGGTTCAGAAAACCCATGCTATGTTCTTAGATCTCTTATTATCTTCTCTGCCACTACCCTCTTCGTAAGTATTTGGATTTATAAGAAATGCCTGTTTGCATTTTAAATACCACCTTGATAACTAACATTCCAGGATGAATGACAAAAATGTAGACTTGCTAAATCTTTAATGAATACTTTTGAGATCACAACTAGTTTATTCCTTGGACATATTCATTTCTATAGAAAAAAGTCTACTTGTAAGTCAGTTTTTTGGGAATCATGACATATTTTCTTTTATTGAAGATGTTTTAAAATGTTCAATTCTCAGGATGGGTCAGAAGTAGCCTACTTAACCCATGATATAATTTGAACTGCCTTTGTAATTCAATTTTACTCATTCATAACAAAAGCAATATATAAACATTTTCTCTTAACTTCTACCTCATGTCCAAATAACACTCTGTGCTTCAGAGTAAGGCTATCTCAGAAAAGAGCTAACGCTTTGGCCTTAATAGCACCTCTGACAAAGGGAGCAGATTCACTAGATGAGTGATGGGAGGGATTTCCTATATAGAAGGAACTTTCAAAAGCAATGTGATTTCACAAGTAAAGGGATCTTTAAAAACTGTGTTAAGAGAAAAGTTACTCAGAGTCAATAATCCTTCAGTTGCCCTAGACTAGGGAAACATAAAAAAATAAATTAATTAATAAGCTGAGACACACAGTATGTATGTGGGGGCAGGGGGACTGGGAGTGTGTGTATGTGCGTTGGAATATGTGAGCATATGGGTTTGTGCCTGAGTGTGTGAGAACGTGTGTGTGTGAGTTTATGAGCATGTGTGAATAAATGTGTGTATGTGTGTGATGTGTGGAAATGGAAGGCAAGGTTTGTAGGCTGAATTTGACAAGTGAATCACATGGATGCAAATCGAATGGTTATAATCTAAGAGCAATTCACAGTAATTCAACAACATATGGGAGAATTGCTAGAAAAAGCTGGTGAAGAAAAATGTTGAGCTTGATTGTTCAGATAATATTCATTCCAGGCATATAATTTCCATACGATATTTTTGTATTAAAGGTAAATCAAAAGCTTCTCAAAAACTGTATGCAAAGAAAGTCATGAATAGGTTTGCATGGAAATGGTGCCCTTAAGGGAGTAAAAAAGAAAGTCACAGAGGGGGAGAAGGTGTTTGTAATAACCAACAAAGGGGTTATATCCAGAGTGAAATCACATATAATTAAATTAGAAGGAAAAAAAAAAGCAGGCATTCTTTTAGGAAAAAAGTGTAAAACTTGAATAGCCACTTCTCAAAAGGTTATATCCAAAAGACCAATAAACCTGAAAATTTTGTCAATGTTGTCAGCAGAATGCCATACAAAACCCCTAGCGTGATACCACTAGACGCTGGCAAATGGTTAAAATAACCCTAACAACAGTAGCCCTTGCCCTGGGCACCACACTTTACAAGATCCCACTCTGGTCTTTATCTGGTCCTGTACCTTTTACAGGACACGAAGTCGGGGGGTCAAAGGTATGTATCCACCCAGAGTCTGCTAGCCTCCTGTTTCCAGACTATGCATTAGCTACCTGCACCCCAAATTCTCTGTTCAAAATGCCTGGAGCCTGCTTTCAGAATTAACTTGGGGCTTTTCAGTGGACTTTTCATCCAAAGTAGGACTTTTCATCCAAAGCACCTGTGGGTGCTGTGCTAGAACCAAAGGTCGGTCGACGATCCCGAAGTTGTGGACAGATCTTCAATGTGTGGACTGAGTTTCTTCAAACCTCATTGCCCTCTTTGTAGCATTAAAATGAAAACCACAGGCCCAGAATGGTGGCACTTAGATGGAGTTGCCAAACTGGTGGTTAAAACCTAACCTAACTGCAATTTCAGCCTCTGCCAGAAATGTAGCCTTAACTGGTCAGTCAAGGAATTTTTCTGTCGCTTGCCAATGAATCTGCCATCCCCCAAAGAAAGACGAGGCAATCTGCATGAGGGTCCCTTGTTTCTCCCCCTGCAGGAAAGCTACGTTGCCTGGAGCAAACCTTCTGCTAATAACCTTCTTGCCCCATTGTCCTTCCACCAAAAACTTCCATTCTGTGCCACTCTTTGGAGCACCCTCTGTTGGCTGGATGGGATGCTGCCAGACCCAGTAATTGTTTAATAAAGCCAAGTAGATCTTAAAGACTTACTTGATGGAATTTTTGTTAGGTAACAGTATATACACCATTTTTTCTCATGCATTGAGTCCTATTAATTTTATATTTGAATATTTCTAGTGTTTCTCTTTTTCTTTACCTATACCTAAAATATCTTTTGTTTTTGTTCTTAAGTTTTCTCTTCCCCCCACCTTAAACAATATTGATGGCTCAGTATTGCTCCTGAGATAAAGAAAATAGAAATCCTAAACATTACAAGAACCTATGTATCTTCTGCACAAAAAAATCACCATCTCCTTCTCAAACAACTCGAAACTTCACTCTCTGTTTTACAGTTAACCTTAGCCTTCTTGAAATTCCTCAATCTTGCTATTTCCCTTTTGTCACAAGAAACTGGTCCATTGTGTACCTCAGCCTAGAAATGACCCTTCTCAACACACTCACATTCCATCCAGTTAATAGCTACAAATTATTGGTAGCTCAGTTGAGATATAGTTTCCTCAGGGTAGCCTTATCTATTCTTCCCAAATAATGGCGTATCCTCCTTTGTAAACTTCTCATGCCATCCTGCATGACCTTAGCATTTACTACAGTTTTAGTAAAATAATTCCATTCTTTGTTTTTCAATAGCTGCCTCCTAAGCAAAAATGGAACTTATATGGGAATTTCCAGAGAAGAAATTTCAAATATAAGTACTCAACAAATAGTTGTTTAATAAATGAATATAAACATTTACCTATGTAACTTACTAAAACCTGCCATATTTGGACTTCATGAAGGAGAGTTAAATAGTAAATGCTTTAAATAGTACTTTAAAATCTTCAATCATCTGGGACACCTGGGTGGCTCAGTCAGTTAAGCATCTTACTGTTGATTTCAGCTCACGTCATCATCTCAGGGTCATGGGATCTAACCTGGAGCAGGGCTCCACTTTCAATAGGGAGTCTGCTTGAGGATTCTCTCCCTCCCTCTGTTCCTCCACAGACCCCCCCCCATCTTATCTCTCTATCTCCAAAACTGAAAAAAAAAAGTTTAAAATATTTAATCATCTGTTCATGAACTATTTAAAAATAGTGGTTCCATATAATATATTAACTTAAAAATTTTTAATTCTAGAAAGGATTAGAGTATAAGCAAAATAAATGAAGATATAAATTCATAAGCCTAAGTAAGGATTATCATTTAATCAAAATACACATAGGTATCATTTTACAAATCATCAGCTTTTACATTCAAATAGAAATTGTAATGTTTAAATACACATTGCAGCACAATATGCATTATGATGTATATTAATTAATAGCTATAATTATTGAGAATTTACCAAGCACTATACACTTTAACTATCTTATCTCTAATTCTCACAAAAAAACTCCATAAACCAGATGTTATTTATCCCTATTCACTGTTGAGGAAATGGAGATTAGAGTTGTTATAAAACTTGCCAAGTCTACGTATGTTCTTAGGCTCTGGAGAGCTGGAGTTTGAAATTTTGTCTGATTGACTTAAAAGCCCCCATTCTTTCCTTTTAAATCCCTTTGTTTTTGTCAGAATTATATTTTTCTATCTCTAGATTGAGCATTTTGAACAGAGCTTAATGTTTCTAAGGAAACCATACTTTATCAAATCTATTAAATAGGTTAGCCTCTAACACAAATTGGAATGCTGTACAAAACAGAAGAAAAAAGGCAACAGTAAACCAACTAAGCACAAACCAAACAACTAGCAAGCAAATTAACTTGTTAAACAACCATTTGAGAGGTAATTCAATAAATCCTTTCTTTCTAAAGTGGGAACCTCTAATAGATCATTCTGCATTGATTAGAAGAATAGACACAAAATCAAAGTTGGAAACCAGTAAGTTGTTAACAGTGCAATGCTAATGTACAAGAAAATAACCACTAACACTACAGAATGGCTGCAATTTGCTAATTATTAGGGTGTGTTATGTTAATCTGCATATGCACATTTTCTTTCCATGATAAGTCAACTAGAAATTCCTGAGAATCAGGTCCAAGAGAAAAATCAGTCATTGAACATTCCAATTCATGTTATGCTAGACTCTCTGTGTGAAATCTATCTCAGTCCTGGTCCTTCATCTATGGATGAACGATATGTATGTGCATCATAATTTGCCAGATTGTTTCTTACATTTTCCTGGGAACTGCCATATTGAAGAGACAGTTAACCACATGATGTTAATTACTGTAGAAATTATCATTACTAAAATGAGAGTTATCATATATAGGTATATAGAATTCTGAAATTGCACATAATGTGAGATTATATATAGGGCTGTGTGTGTGTGTGTGTGTGTGTGTGTGTGGATGTCACCTTTAATGGAATTCTACATCTATTTCAAACCAGTGAGCTGAGTATTAGCTGTACGTTAGAATCTTCTAGAAAGTTCTTAACAAATCCTAACTCCCAGGCTGCACACAGTATTTAAAGCAGATTCTCTGGACGTGAGGAGCAAGTTAGAGTACCATTTCATCCACATTTGCTCATCCCTGTTATTTACCCATTAACACATATTATTTTATTAGATATTATATTTGTTCATCATTACATGAAAATGAAGACATCATATGCTTTTTGAAATCATGCAGAAAAGTGCATGGCAGAATGTGTGTTGTAAAATGGCTGCAGAAGCGATAGTGTTGAGAACCTTGACCTTTGGTTCTTCCCTCCCCAGCATGGGAACAATCAGAGGCAGCTGAATATCCAAGGTGACCTTAGCATCTACAGCAAAGACTTATCAGCAGGACCCCGAGTTCATCAGCATCTTTCATTTACTTCCCTCCCACATTTTCACAATATCAGAAGCTATTTTCAATCTCTTTGAAGAAAAGTCTATTCAACAACTCCCATTTTTTTTGTAAATGCCCCAGTCCTCCATTTTGAAGCTAATAAGGTAGTTTTGTTTTAGAAATTTAAAAAATCAGCATTAAAATTACAAAATACTGTGAACACTCATTTCCCAGAATATCCTGGATTTTTTCCTGTAAGAATATTACACTTTTCATAAGGCATAATTAAGAATATGATTAAAAATAAAGGTGGAAAACTAAATTTAGGGAACCTAATCTTAGAGAAAGTCACATTTTTCCCTTCATTAAATTTAATTTAGCCAATTCTACACAGCTTCTCAACTCAAACAATCAGAAAACTACACTTTGGGAGCAACTAGAGGAGGGACAGATGCAATTTTCAAGTTAAATGAGAGAAAGAGAGCAAGAGAAAGCATGGGGAAGAAAGGCAAGAGGGAGGAGGCTGTTAAGTGTGGTTTAATGCGATGTTTTCTGACAAGCAGGTGCCATTCCCAATGGAGAGGACTCTAGATACATATCTGCCACTGAAATTCTTTCTGAGTCAGAGTTGAAACTTTGTACCTCCTCTGAGAGGAAGGGCTATTTGCCTTTGCTGGGCAGATGGCAAGTCAAAAGGAAAACACGAATTTCCCTCTTTGGAGGAGAGTTAAACAATGTCTAGACTGACACAAACTCTGATACTAAATGTGGAGTAAATGCACACACCCCGTTCTCTTTAAAAATCCATTGTACCTACACTATTACTATAAATGTGTCCCTTTTATAGATAAATGATTTGCACAGATGTACATCATTTCCCCACGACTTGAAGTTATTACCTTGACAAGAGTCAACCTAAAAACATCAATAGGCCTAAAAATCTGCCCAGTATACAGATGTGATGAAAAGAAGGGCCATCTGTACCCCAATGTTTATAGCAGCAATGGCCACGGTTGCCAAACTGTGGAAAGAACCAAGATGCCCTTCAACGGACGAATGGATAAGGAAGATGTGGTCCATATTCACTATGGAGTATTATGCCTCCATCAGAAAGGATGAATACCCGACTTTTGTAGCAACATGGACGGGACTGGAAGAGATTATGCTGAGTGAAATAAGTTAAGCAGAGAGAGTCAATTATCATATGGTTTCACTTATTTGTGGAGCATAACAAATAACACGGAGGACATGGGGAGATGGAGAGGAGAAGGGAGTGGAGGGAAATTGGGAGGGAGATGAACCATGAGAGACTATGGACTCTGAAAAATAACCTGAGGGTTTTGAAGGGGCGGGGGTGGGAGGTTGGGGGAGCCTGGTGGTGGGTATTGCGGAGGGCACGCATTGCATGGAGCACTGGGTGTGTTGTAAAACTATGAATTCTGTTATGCTGAAAAGAAATGAAATTTTAAAAAATTTAAAAAAAAAATCTGCCCAGTATGGACACATGTTTCAATGATTTTAGCCATCTGGGAATGCAGAGTACTTCCTGGGAACTCTATTTCCCAAACTCTGCAAGTATCTTAGCTGCTCTTTTCATTTAGCATAAGCTCACCAACCTCCAGCAACTTATTAACTATTTCATGTCCTGCGGGGGACAATTAACCCCAGTCATATTAAACTAGTAGATTAAAGAAGAGTCCAGGTAATGTCAGATTTTTTTAAAAATGAAGACTGATGGATAGAACAGACACTTTAAAAACATTTTTTAAAGATTTTATTTATTTGGCAGACAGAGATCACAAGTAGGCAAAGAGGCAGGCGGTGGGTGGTGGGGCGGGGGGGCGGGGAGCAGGCTCCCTGCTGAGCAGAGCCCAATGTGGGGCTCAATCCCAGGATCCTGAGACCATGACCTGAGCTGAAGGCAGAGGCTTAACCCACTGAGCCACCCAGGTACCCCAAGAACAGATACTTTAATAAAATGTTTTACATATTTTCCTCAGTTTTTTTGGCACCTAACAGAAACCTAGGTTGCAAAAGTGGCATTTGTCATCAAAGGATCCTCTTTATTCTCTTATTACCATTGTATGAAAGAAAATTACTGTCATTTTTATCATGGCTCAAGATTCGTAACATCTACCCAGAGGTATGAAACTATGAATTTGTTTTTCATGCATTTAAATGACAAACTAAAAAACACTCAGTTGAAATCATCTAAATTCTGTAATATCAAAACAAATATCATGCTCCCAAAATAATACAAAACTATTTTGATCTCGAAGAGGACTGATGGGCCTCCACTTTCCTGAAAATCAGTAAAACTTAGTGTGATTTTTTTTGCCTTTAATGGTATGCCAAAAACACATGTTAAGAATGAGCTCCACATAGCCTCCTTTTTAGTGTACTTATCATTCATTGATAAGTTTGCTAGTTGAATTACTTATTGTCCCCCACCCTTTTAGGGTCTGTCATAGGATTCATACCCCTGAACTTGTGTGTACACCTATATACATATCCAAACACATATACATATGTATGCCATATGTACACGTGCAAATACACACACACACACACCCCTCCCTTATACAGGATGGTGTTATATGGTACTACAGAGGTTTTTGTATTTTTAAAACTTTCATAATTATTTATTCAAAATTAAAAGTGTGTTTCTCTTGATAGTATTTGACTATTTTTTAAAGATTTTGTTTATTTATTTTGTCTATATATTTGAGAGAGAGAGAGAATGTATGGTGGGGAGGGGGAAAGGGAAAGAGAGAGAGAGAAGCAGACACCTCATGAGCAGGGAGCCCAATGCATGGCTCCCTCCCAGGACCCCCATACCATGACCTGAGCCAAAGACAGACGCTTAACCAATTGAGCTACTCAAGTACCCAAGTATTTGGCTATTTTTGAAATGAATTTCAAAATATAAACTTATTTGGGTTATAGTCCAATAAAGAAGGTGTGAAAGATAAATTATTTACTCTTTGTTCTGAGGTCAGAAAATATCTCAATAAAGCAGAAAAAAGATTATTTGTGAGTGAGTGTGTTGAAAAGAGAGTGGGGAGAAAAGAGTGTGTTTAACTATAGGTAAATAAAGTAACAGGAATGGTGGGGTGGACAGAACTGCTGTATATTACCTCTTTGTTTGAGCTTGAGGACCTGCTGTTCCCTTCCTTTCGCTGTCTTCAAAACCATGCTCAAAGCTTGATTCCCCATTAAAATGTCTTTAATAAAATCCAGGTAACCTGATCACTTGTTTTGCTATGTGTGTTAAGAATTTGCTTACTTAGTATATAACTGATGGGGTTTAGAACACAGAAATGGCACCTTAGCGTACTGAATATTTTAAGCTGAAGAAGTTTGATAAAATGGCAGAAGCAGGAAGATCACCCTGACCTTGACCTTTCCTTTGCCCTTCTCTCTTAAATTCAGCCAGAAAGACTTTATGTGTGGGGTGCCTCCTTATGCCCTTGTCCTGAAGACAAGGGGATCACTGAGGTGAATCTGAACAAACAGTCCCTGCTGTTTCTCCCAATTTGCTACACTTCCCTCATACCCTCTGACCTACTAAATCTCTCCCCAGGTGTCCACTCTTCATTACTCCTCGCATACAAGTACTAAGGGTCAACCATTTCGTCGAGTCTTCATTCCTTATGAAGGCTCCTGTGTCATATAAAACTTATATAAAATAAATATGTATGCTTTTCTCCTGTTCATCTCTCTATCAGTTTAATTTTCATATCCATCCATAAGCCCAAAGATGGCTGAGGAAGGTTTTTATTCCATTATATATGCACAAATATATATTAACGCTTTATGGATTTTAATCTCTTATACTGGACTTTCTCTGATGTCCTCAGTGATGTCAACTCTATGATGTGCAATAGGTTGAAAAAATAGTTTAACTGATGCATCAAACTATGAAAAATGATGGGTATTAGTGAAAATTGTGGGATAGACAACCTAGAATTTGCACATTATCATAGTGTGGTTATAAATAGGTTTGTCAAGACTACATCTGAAAACAAGGCTGAAGAACAATCAGGAGAAAGTATTTTTGAAGAAGTTTTTTTTTGTTTTATTGTTTTGTTTTGTTTTAGTTTTACTACTATGTTGTGAGCTACAAATATGCCCCTCTGCCCATTTATTTAAATTGTAGACTTAGAAGAATTATGTGGGGTTTTTTTTTGGGGGGGAGGGTCAAAGTACATTGGATTTTAACATCCATCCAGGAAATAAAAAAGACTGGTTTATAATTTCACCCTAATTGCTCAGAATAACAGTTGCATGCATATGTATGTAAAGTCACAAATATTTGGAAATAAATAAAATGTATCAAGAAATCAGCATGCCTAGTTAGATGCAAAGTGAAAGTGCCTGTAGAGATTGAAAAAAAAACTAATGATAGGGACTATCATTTAAAAATCTCTAACCCCTCCCAGGCAGTTTCCATATTTTATGTCCATATCTTATTTCCATATTTTATATTTCAGTCCTGATGCTAGATATTTATAAATAATAATATTTGCCATGAAATGAATCATAAATTGAAAGGAAATAAATATACTAATAAAAGCTTGAAGTGATTGTATTCTCATCCGCTAGACTTTCAACCTCTTGCTTACTTCAGCTATACTCACAGAACATGAAAATTCTATGACCAAATATGTATGTTCCTCTCCGCCCTTTGCCAAATAACTAGTATCCTTCCTCAGGGAAAATAAGCTTCAGGAATCGTTTATTCACAGTATTTTAGACTTCAGTGAATACTTTTCTCTGATATATTCGTACAACTGTTGAACTTTCTATTGTCCTTTGAAATGGTGACATCATTTTGACACACATATTGATTTTTTAATTATGAGATTTAGTTTGCTGTCTTTAGAGTAGCTATAGTTTATGAATTATGGAAGAAGAGAGAGTACAGACATTGTTCATGATTTCTCAGTTAGGGTTAAAAAATCATGACATCTTAAAATATTTTATATTCTAAACATTTTATTTGTAAAACAATAACACCACTAATAAAATAAGCTATAGAAACACATACTTAACATATACTGATATTTCCTTAAATGGGTGTCACTATAAAAGTTGAGGTCTTCTCGAGAGAAGATAGGGAAAGTGGGGTATATTCACAGAGAAATAAGAAAACTTCATCTGTGTTGTTGCCAAGGAATAAGCAGGCATTAATTAAATATCTATTCATTGGTAATGAATGCCAAATGGCATTAAGCAGTTAGTAGAATATTAATCACATGCTTAAGGACTAATTGTACCATATTATCCATTAATGACACAATAAAAAATTAGATATACTATAATACATAACAGCCATTAATTGAAAGCTCTTCTAGAAGTGTGATTTTTCTATTTCCTAATGGGACGGTAGCACAGTATGCACATAATCATGAGTTTTCCTTTTGTGGACATCATGGTTTGTATTTGGGTATGACTCATATACCCATCTATGCCTCTATTACCATTAAAAAGCAAATTATTACAAATTGTGCTCTTTCCATTCTTGCCGCCCTCTGGCAAAAGGAAACCTCATTTCATGACTTAAATTACTTTTTACTTAAAATGGCATGATTATTTAGTTCATATGGAACCTTAGAGAAGTAAGTGGACCGACAGGACAACCTTCCTTGTTCGTGCACATGTATATGTCTCAGTGCTCTCTTCCCACAGAGCTTAAGTATGTGGTAAGTGTACCAGAACAGGACCCAGATCTGGTGAAAAATAGGACTCTTCTCCCTCTTTGGAACCTGGCCCAAACACTTCCCAATTCCATATACATGTGTACTGAAATGCCTATTAAACTTGCTGCCTTCATACTCTAAGAGGACATTGAAGTAGGGTTTAATATGAAAATAGAAGAAAATGTAGGCTATGCTTTGCCACTAAGAGCTCTTCTGGGAGACTGAGTTACTGACCACAAATATATATCCTCTCTGCCCTTTGTCATGTATATTCTCAGTTCTTCCTACTGATAGAGGAGCACATTTTCCTGTCCCTTGACTTTGGACTTGACCAAGGGGATGCTAGCAGAAGTGTTAGAATGTGACCAAGACAAAATGTGCTCAACAAGGGCTTTCTTTCTTGTGTTTTTATCAATTGACATACATCACAAAATAAAAATGGCCACAAGTTCTTAGACACTCCTCTTATCAGAAGAAGGCCTATCTTCTCTCTCCTGAATGTTGGCTGGTAGATAGAAGCTGAGAAGATTTGGGGGGATTGTTTTTAAAAGCTGGGCGTGCCTTGAGAAGACTCAGTGGAAGCTGGGAGAGGATCGAGGAGATTATTTTTAAGAAATATTAGGATAATGAGGAAAATGTTATTCGAGGCTAGAAAGAAGATCAACATATAATAAGAAAAATGGAAATGGTATCTAATGATCTCTGAGAGCAGGCCAATGATATTTGTGGACAGAATTATTTAAATTCCAAATGTTTTCTTCTTGCTATTTATGATGAATTATAAGGAAGTGATGAGCTAAAGAAGGAGTTGTTCAGTTTTTGTGCACAATTTAGAAAAAAATAT